>WHSA01000723.1:15000-71204 GCA_012931725.1 Litsea cubeba | reverse complement strand
CCCCCTCTCAGTGATCGCGGTATCCAACACGAGTACCTGGAAACCGGTTTTGGTCGTACAGGCATTGCTCTTACCCAGTTGGGTAAGTCTTCAAGGGTAGTACCGCTTTAAGAACTTGTCATTGATGGGCAGCATATATCTGTCACCCTCCATGTTTAGGAGTGCGTATGCGCCGTTGGAGAAAACTTTGTCGATGACGTAGGGTCCCTCCCATTTTGGCTCAAACTTGCCTTTGGACTTGTGAGCGAAGACCATTGGTCTTTTTACCGCAAGAAACAAGTCACCCTTTTTGTAGGCGTGTTGCCTGACCTTTTTGTCGAAAGATCCTGCTATGCGTGCTTGGTAAAGTTCAATGCTTTGTCGAGCTTCGAGCCGTCTCTCATCGAGATTGGCCAGCTCATGGAGTCGCAATTTGACATTGCTTTCTTGAGTCATGTCATTTTGCAAGGATACCCTCAAGGAAGGAATTTGTACTTCCAAGGGTACGACAGCTTCGCATCCATAGACCAAGGAGAATGGTGTGCTATGGGTTGGTCCTCGAACGGTGGTTCGATAGGCCCACAAAGCTTTAGACAGTTTGTCGCTCCAGTCTCTTTTGTGACTAGAGACCATTTTTTTTTAGGATTTCGCAGAGTGTCTTGTTGAAAGCTTCTGCTAATCCATTTGCTGCCGGATTGTATGGAGTCGAAAGACGGCTTTGGATTTTGGATTTGTCGCAGAACCTATAGAATCGATGATCCTGGAATTGTGGTCCGTTATCATGGACAAATCTTTTGGGTATGCCGAAACGACAAATGATGTTGGTGCGCAGGAACTGAAGGACTGATGAGGTCTTCATTTCGTTGAGCGCAAATGCTTCTGACCACTTGGAGAAATAATCCGTAGCGGCGAAGATGAAGCCATGACCTTCGCTCGAAGGGGGAGAAATAGGACCTATGATGTCCATACCCCAGGCTTCGAAAGGCCATGAAATCGCTGTAGGATTTAGCCATTTTGGAGGCATGTGAATGTAATCTCCATGAACTTGGCATTGTTGGCAGCGCTTAGCAAATTGCATTGCGTCAGCAACCATGGTAGACCAGTAATAACCTAACCTTTTATCTGATCATAGAGCTTAGGACTAGCCTGATGAGCTCCACAAAGACCAGCATGAACTTCTTTGAGTGTTTCTTCAGCCTCTTGTTGTGACAAGCAGCGTAGAAGTACTCCGTTGAAGGATTTCCTATAAAGGATTTTTGAAGGGATATCCAAATGAAAGCTTGGGTTCGCCTTTGGATGCTTACCCGTTCTTTTGGATCTTCAGGTAGGATTCCGAACATAGTGTAATCAATGAACGGATCCCTCTAGTCACCGATTGAAGGTTGAAGGATTGAAATCCGACTTCCAACCACTTTGTGGCATTCAGCAACTGCTTGATGTGTGTTAAGAGGAGGAAGGATTCTTCTTTTGCACACTGTGATTTGCATGTTTTCCCCTTCCTGGATTGCCATAGATGCGGCAAGTCCAGCCAGGGCATCTGAACTTATGTTTTCACCTCTACGAATGTGGGTGATGTGACAGATGTCAAACTTTTGCAGAAGCGATTATGCCTTGTTGTAGTAAGGCAGCAGATCAGGCTACCTGACTTCAAATTTCTGATTCATCTGGTTGACGATCAGTTGAGAGTCTCCAAAGACTTCCAGCATGGTGATACCGGATTCGATGGCGAGTTCCAATCCTAGGATCAGAGCTTGATATTCAGCTGCATTGTTTGTGCATGGTTCCAGTAGCGAGAAAGCGTGTGGAATCATGTATTTATCGGGGCTAACAAAGAGGATGCCAACTCCCGAGATCAGATGTCTTTTTTCATTTGTCTTGGTTGCACCGTCAAAGTACATGTCCCAGGAGGTACTTTGTGAGAAAGTCTCCACATTATAGACTGGTTCGTCTGGGAGATCATCTCTGAGTGGAGAATCTTTAGGCAATGGATGCTCTGCGAGAAAGTCCGCTAGAGCTTGCCCTTTGATTGCCTTTTGTGGTACATACCTAATATCAAATTGTGACAGAAGGATGGACCATTTTGCCAGTCGGGCATTGAGGGAACCTGCTTTTGTGACAAGGACCTTAAAGAGGTTGATCCTTGAGACCAGGTAGACTTTGTTTGGAAAGCAAGTAGTGACGTAGCTTTTGTACGGCGAACATCACTGCAAGGCAGTCTTTTTCTACTGGAGATTAGTGATGCTCTGCACCTACTAGCATGCGGCTGAGGTAGTATAGAGCAGCTTCTTTTCATTCATCATTTTCTTGTGCAAGCAGAGCACCCAGAGAGTGATCAAGGGCACTTGTGTACAAGATGAATGGTTTTCCAGTAGTAGGAGCAGCTAACACTGCAGGTTTGGTCAGGTATGACTTGATATCTTGGAACGCAAGCTTCACAGTCAGCATCCCAGACAAAGTTTACACCTTTTTTTCATCAACCGGGAGAATGGACGGCATTTCCCCGAAAGATTGGAGATGAACCGTCTGATGTAGGCCAATCTCCCTTGAAGCCTTTTGAGTTCTCTCAAGGTTCTTGGAGAGGGCATTTCTAGAATGGCTTTGACTTTTATGGGGTCAAGCTCTATTCCAGCTTTCCGAACTAAGAATCCGAGGAACTTACCCGACGAGGCGCCGAAGAAGCATTTCAAAGGATTCATTCGCAGTTTGTGTTTGCGAAGTCGGAGGAAGACTTCTCGAAGGTCTTCGAGATGATCTTCTTTTCTTTTTCTTTTGACGGCGAGGTCATCAACGTAACTGTTGACACCAAAAATGTCACTTTGCCTCTTCAAGATCCAAAGAGCTACATGAAGTCGCAACCTGCCATAAATAGGCAATGCTACTTCCAAAAAATCAAATCTTATCAGAATCAAACAAAAACTGCAAGATCCTTCAAGACAGCCAAAAGAGGAGTACACAAGAAGTTTCGGGCCATTTCAAAATCATTTGACCTAACTTCGCTTCTCCGACAGCCGAAAAAGACCTCCCGGCGGCGAAAGGATCGGAGACACCAAATCTTCGATCAGAGCCGATGGATGGTCTCAAAATACATCCAAAAGGCTCCACGTCAAGTTTCGAGTCAAACCGACAACGTTTGACCCTACATCAACTCTTGAACAGCTAAATCAGGCCTCTCGGCGGCGAAGCTCCTCGGGACCATGGTTTCCAAGACAGAGGAGGGCATTGCACTGCCCACAGCCAGGGTCGTCTGACCTCCTACTGTTCTTCTTTCTCCCTTTCCAGGTTTCAGGCAAGCATCGGTTCTTCCTAAAGAGCTCCGGCTCCACCACCCCCCCCCCCATGAGTCCACGTATTTTTATGCACCTACATAAGGCATTTACTTGTTGACCAATCTAAAACTTGGAAGTTTCTTTAAATTAAAAATACCTTATGATATATCTCCTTTCTGTTGGTAACTTGGTATCCGTTGGCTTGCAATGGTTGAGAACTAGTTTGGAAAGAGGAAGAGGGGTTTGATTATGGGCATTTGGAATGCGCATACTTCTGTTGGGAATATCACGGCTTCGCTGGTGGCTTCAGCTTTACTAAAATACGATTGGGGCTGATCTTTTGTTGTTCCCGGACTTATTATTGCAGTTGTGTGGGGAGATTTCCAAAGCTCCAGGATTACGCTGATCCCGGCCATCAGATGAGGCTAAGCATTCTCACGTGCCATCCGCGTGCCATCCACGTGGCATCGGACTCACCCCGGCTACCAGGGCAGAGGCCTCAGCCGAAGTCAAGCAGCTCCGGACCGCTAGTGCCGAGCTCGGCTACTCCACATGCACACCTCGGCAGAAAGCTCTACCTCGGCTGAAGGAGCCGGGACGGAAGTCGAGGCAAGAAAGAACCTCCACTCGCACCCCTCATCCCCCACGTCATCAGGCACGTGAAGGAATAGGGGCGCAAGCTAATGAGACAGATGCGACATCCAGCCATCCACAATCTTCGCCAGATCACTGACAGGGCGGCATCCAGCGGCTGAAGCCACATCAGGGCAAGGCCCGAGGGCAGAACTGATGGTACCCCGACCGTCAAAGGCGCCCAACACAATCTGGCCCAACAAGACGCATATTTAATGCGATGTGGGCTGATCCGACTCGCATTAAATGCAGAGTGGGCTGGATGGACCGCATTAATTGCTTTGTGGGCTGATCATGACTTCCCAGTCGAATCATGGGATCCACACCAAGATATCGTCCAAGATATCTTCCAAATCCTCTATAAATAGAGCTGCATCTCACATGCAAGGTACGCACAATCCATCCTCAGAGCCGTTACTCTACCTCTCTTCTTCCTCTCCTTCCTTTGTTCCAGTTTATCCACTGACTTAGGCATCGGAGAGCCTTGCGCCGCCCAGGCCAGGGTCTTCTGACCGTTTGCTCTTCCTTTTCAGGCTTTCGGACGATCACTAACCTCCATCATCTTGGATAAGTCCTCTAAGGCACCTCCGTTATTGTGGGTCATTTATTTTCAGCACCTACAGTAGTCATTGGGGATGATGGTGTTTCTGGTCTTGCCCACTGGTTCTGAAACTCTTGGGGTTGACGATGAAGAAGAAGGTGGATTGCTAGACTCACCAAAGAAGAGTGTAATCGCAGAGCCCCCTTTGAACAAGATACCAGAGGCTAAAGATAGAACGAAGAAGCTCCTCCATACAGTCATGGCAGAGCCCAGCAAATCGTGGGAGATGCCGTGACGAGCGACGCTAGCGTCACACTTCTCAAAATTCAAAAAATAAGAAAACAGGAAAACGGGCTGGCGGACTCCGTTTGTGTAATCACGAACTATGGGGTACTTTTTCGTGCAACAGCAAACTACCGAGTTTTTTTTGGTATAATCCTCTAATAATAATAATAAGGGATAAATGAAATTACCTACCTGTACTTTGCCAAGATTTCAGACAACCCCCCCGTGGTTTGGTTTTTTTTACTAAACCTACCTGAACTTGTAATGACAATACAAATACAGACGTCCGTGATGGAAAAGAATGAATGACGAAATTACCCCTCCATATATAACTCTTGTGTTGCACTTTCGATCGTTTTCGCTGTTTTTGGATTTTCTTCGAAGAATGAGCGATTTTGGGAGAAAGCGACCACAACGGCTAGGGTTAAGCGATCACTGCCTGCAAGAAGCGATCAACAGCGTTTTTCTTCTTGAAAATCCATCAATAAGGTGGATCTATTTCATGCTGTGGTTAGGGTTGTTCCAAGACGCAGCGATTTTGGGAGAAACGGCAGCCAGGTTAGGGTTCTTCAAAGACCTCCTTCAAGAAGCGATCAACCCCTAATCCAGACTTTGTTCAGATCAAGAAGTGGTCAATCAGAATCCATCAAGGAGGTTTAACGATTTCAGAGGTATGTACTTATATCAAACCCTTAATAATGTGTGATGCCGAGGGTTTTGGGTTTGGGTTTTGATTAAAAAGATCTCTATGGGTTGACATCTCTACGTGCATGGATTGTAAAGTTGCATTTTTTTCATTCTGTCTTTTTTTGTCTCATTTTAGTGAATGGGGATGAGGAAATTTCGTTGTCTGTGATAGTGATGTGTGAAAATGGTCTCCTCTTGTGCTATCTATTTCAACTGTTTTATGTTTTTTTTGTTTGTTTGTTTTTTTATGAATGTTGGTGGAGGATGATCCCCACCTGTCTGCACTATGTCGAGTGCTTTTGCCTTTCACACATGGAGGGGACCACAGTGATAAAAAATATATTCTGTTGTTATATTCTGTGTATGGATTTGCCTTCTTCTACATGCAAATGTCGTCGTTTGAAGTGACCAAGTGGTCAATTTTCTTTCTTATTGTATATGGATTTGCCTCCTCTTACATGCAGATGTCGTTTGAAGAAGTGACAGTACGTTTCCACCATGGTGGTTATTTCACACAGCCACCAAATATTGTATACCTTGGGGGTGTGGTAGATGAGGTCACTAACTTTGATATTGATAAAGTATCCTTTTTTGAGTTTAGGGATTATATGATGGATCTAGGGTACCCAGATAACAGTATGATGTATTTTAAGGTTCCAGACTTGGGTTTTGATGATGGTATGAGGCGAATTGAATCAGATAAGGATGTATTACTCCTGTTGGAACATTATAAAGGCAGTGGGGTGTTGACCGTTTATGTAGAGAGGGGACATGAACCTCTGATGGTAGTGTCACCTAAGGGGAATGTCCTGATGCAGAATGTTGACAACAAAGGTGTCTTGAAGAAGTTACCTGCACCAGAAGTTGGGTCAAGTAGTAGAAAAACAAACTCTGAGGAGGATTACGCTGCTGATGTTGAGGATGTGTCTGCTTTTGATGAAGGCAGTGATGATGACCAAGATGATGATGACAGTGAGGTTGAGCCTCCGGAGTTGTATGAGGATGTTGAGAAGGCTGATGATGAGGATATCTTCAGAGCATCTCCTGAGAAAGAATCACAACCTCATGAAGCTGAGTATATGCAAGGAGAACAAATACAAAACCAGCAGGAAACACAGACACCAAACCAGCAAGAAACACAAACCGCAAATCAGCAAGAAACAGAAACACCAAACCAGCAAGAAAAAACAAACCCCAAACCAGCAGGGAGAACAAACCCAAAACCAACAAGTACCAGTTGATGAGAACTGGTTAACAGATGATGAGGGAGGGGATGAGCTTCATTCTTTGTATAGCTCATCTGATGAGAACAGGGCAGAATGGACAGAATTTAATGAGTTGACTGATATGGGGAATCCACAACTGAAGTTGGGCATGATATTTGCGAGTCCACAGGTATTCAGACAAGCACTTGTTGAGTGGTCTGTAAGGCAGGGCTTTGACATTAAATATCTGAAAAATGAGAACAAGAGAATCACAGCTGTCTGTAAACATGATTGTGGGTTTAGGATTCATGCATCACCCATGCAGGGTGAGAGGATATTTCAAATTAAGTCTTTCAAACCCAAACATACATGTGGTATGAAATTCAAAAGTCACCTGGTCACTTCAAGTTATATAGCTAATAAATACCAGCAGAGAATGAGTGATGATCCAAAATGGTCAATCCCCGCAATGCAAAAAGAACTGAGAAGAGATTTGAAGGTTGATTTGTCTAAGGAGAAGTTGTACAGAGCAAAGAGGAAGGCAGCAGATAACATATCTGGAGATATTAGACTGCAATACACTAGATTGAGGAACTATTGTGTCACTGTTCAGAAGCACAATCCGAATACAAGTTTATTTGTGGTGACACAAAGACCTCAAATGGATAGAATTCCTTATTTCCAGCGATTGTATGTCTGTTATGAGGCACAAAAGGTCGGGTTTGTGAATGGATGTAGACCCATAATTGGTCTAGATGGGTGCTTCCTCAAAGGCATTTATGGTGGACAAGTACTGGCTGCAATAGGTAGAGATGGGAATGAGAATATGTTTCCAATTGCAATGGCTATTGTAGAGGCTGAAAATATGGACTCATGGACTTGGTTTTTGAAATCTCTAATTGATGACATCGGAGATGGGGGCGACATGGGTTGGACTTTTATGTCTGATAGACAGAAAGGACTTGATGCAGCATTTGAGATAGTTGTTCCGACTGCTGAAATTAGACACTGCCTAAATCATATGTATGATAATTTCAAAAAACTTTTCAAAGGCAAATTGTTAAAAGATTCTATGTGGGCTGTAGCATCATGTGGTTCACCAAGAGAATTAGATAGTCACATGCAGAGGATATTAGAGATGGACCGGGCTGCATATAATTGGCTGATGGCTGCCAATCCAAACCGATGGGCCAGGTCTCACTTTTCCACAAGAACTAAATGTGATGCACTAACAAACAACCTTTGTGAGTCTTTTAACAGTTATATACTTGATGCAAGAGAGAAACCAATCGTTAGTATGCTTGAGTGTATAAGGAGGAAGCTGATGAATAGAACTCAAGTAAAGTTTAGAGGAATGAGCAAATATGATGGAATAGTCTGTCCGGGGATATTGGAGAAGTTGGAAAAGAACAAGAATGACAGCAGACACTATTTTGCCAACTGGTCTGGAAGAGGGGAGTTTGAGGTTGATTGTTTTTCGAAAACATTTGTTGTTAATATTGAGACAAGAACATGTTTATGCAGAATGTGGGATTTGACAGGGATACCTTGTAAGCATGATATTGCATGTATATACATGAATCAAGAGAATCCTGAAGATTACATTCATGCATGTTACAGCAAAGAGGTATATTTGAGGGTATATAACAATATGATACACCCAGTACCTGGAATGCATGATTGGGTTGAAAGTGGAATGGAAGCAGTTGGTCCTCCTTTGTATAGAAGACCTGCAGGTAGGCCAAGGAAGCTGAGGAGGAGGGAAGCAGATGAGTTATCCAATTCCAGCAGGGTTTCTAGAATTAATAGAACAATGACTTGTGCTAGATGTTTAAAAACAGGCCATAATGCCAGATCCTGCAAGGGCCCAGTGTACCCCAATTCAAGACTTTTAGTCCTGCATCACAGCCTCAATCAAGTTCTCAGCCAGCTTCCCAGGCTCAGCCAACTTCCCAATCTCAGCCAGCTTCTCAGTCAGCTTCACAGCCAGCTTCTCAACCCATGACAGCTTCTCATTCCATGCCAACACACAAGGTATTGTGAGTATATTTTTGTCACCCTTTTTGATTTTTTAGTCCTAACTAGAGTATATACATGCTTTCAGGACATTTGACTTTTTTATTTCTTAATAAATTTTGATTGGTCAGGGAAGAGTCAGAAAAGCTTGTTCTCAACCAAATCCATCACCAAGAACAAGAAATACCACTGGTAGAGGGCGGATTGCAGCAGGAAAACAGAACAAGACTTGTTGATGACAACTGATCACTGGATGATTGGATGACTGATGTTGTTCACTGACTGGATGTTGTGTCACTGATTTCTGGATGATTTTATTTCACATTTGGATGATGATGTTTTGATGTTTTTAGTACTAACTGGATGATTATTTTTGGGTTTCTTTGTTACTTTTTGAATGAGAATGCATGTTTCCGGTTTTTTGGATAATTGAATGATGATGAATGCATGTTAGCTTTTGATGCAGGTTAATTGAAGTTCATAAAAAAGTAGTCATTGAAAAACAAACACCTCCAACTTCCCATTTGATATTCAATTTCCAACTTATACATATGTTCATTCATGGTAATTCCATGACATCTACAGGAGTCCAAGATATCAGTAGATAACAAATGAAAAACACAAATACAATTCCAGCCCATGTCCCCATCAGCAAACGTAGGAAACATCTTTCCCTTCTACAGGTCGACTTCACTTCCCTCTCCAACAGATCAATCCTATCCAGTAGCTTCGGCACAAGCTCTATTTCTCCATCAACCCATTCAAAAAATCCACATGCTGGCTGGATCTGATAACACATTGAAAAAAATAGGAATAAGAATACCATGGTTGACTAGACTTTAAAAAGATCAAACAGAATGATCAAAGCATTACCCCATATAGTGCACAGCCAAGAAACCTCCTCCCATTGTTTCGCTGTGTTCTGGAAGTCCTCAAAGCAGCCCTATGCCCACAGTGACAGAAACGACTTTCACCATCAAATGGAGGGGAAGTTCCGTGAGAAAACTGGTTATGTGAGTTTGAAGAAGACGACATTTGATATGGCTGGAGATGTTCAGTTGCTTCCCTCTTGGTGGTTGACGAAAATGGAGAACTACTTCTGTTTCTGCTTCTGCTTCTCCCTCTTCTCTTCTCTTCTGCTGAAGAGAAATCAATTTGGGCTATCCATTTTTTATAGGTGGGTTCAGGGGCAAAAATGTCTTATTTTAAAGCCATTTACAAGAGTCAGATGCCTCCAGTATGCCTTACAAGGGATTTATACATATACGCCGTTAATACTAACAGAAACCATCACTTTTGCATTGTCATTACAAGTTCAGGTAGGTTTAGTAAAAAAAAAAAACCAAACTACAGGGGGGTTGTCTGAAATCTTGGCAAAGTACAGGTAGGTAATCTGCATTTCCCTAATAATAATAAAGAAAAAAATAGAAAAAACAATCGAATGGGGTCTCGTTGTGGGAGGAGGAAGTACTTTTTTATAATTTACCATAAGACCCTCGATTCGAGGTGGATGCATTTTTAAGGGAAGCCTAAAGTCGGCAAATCATCCAGACTCATCCAGCAAATTCAGGTGGGCGTCCGCGTATCAGAGTCGACGACGAAACTTGTCTCGCTCACAGCCGAATTCTAAGCGGATGCTATAAAACCAAATAATTGAATCGGAGAAACAGAAAGCTGGACCAATTTAATAAACTTCACTCGGAAATAAGAAACATAGCAGAAACTTCTTTCAAATTCACAGGCGGCCATTTTACTACCACTCTATCTATATATGGACCAAACTACACATGAGGTCCTAAATAATAATCATCATAGCCCTCTTCCTCCACACAGATCTCCTCTCTGTTCCTTGGAAAACCAAGTATTCTTTCCATCACTCTCGTTAACTCTTGTTTAGTCGATTCTTTCAATCCAACCTAAGTAACCTGTTTTTCTTGTTTTATTGTTGGGTCGGTTTTTTTTAATCCCAACTAGTCTATATCTCTTCTGTTTTGTTGAGTCGAGTCCTTTGGGCCGACCCATTCCATGGATCTTTCTCCTACAAACTATGCAGCAACAATCTTCAACCTTGGTAGAAGTTTAAGTATTGGGTCATCCAAACAACGATCTGCCAAGAGATGGCAAAAGGCTTTCAATGTTATCTATTCCGGCAGAGCTATGCTCTCTTGTCAATAAAGAAGTACTCTTTGTAATCTCATGTAGTTCCTCCTATAACTCCCTTTATGTCCAACCAGAAGATGATGCTCGTGATAACAGTGACGGTAATGAGAGTATAAAAAATGGTGGGTTCTTCTTGCAAGTTGATGCAAAAAGCAGTGGGCCAAAATTGTGAGGGACAAGGATATAGAGTCTCTTCATTGACTTGGAAGAATCCAAAGAATTACTGCAGCGCTTGAAACGGATGCAGAGAGAGGAATACATGGGGACACGGAGGATCTCAATCGTCGGCAGGAGGTACTTACTCACTTTCTTCTTTGTCGGTTAAAGTTGGGGATGAACATGGTTCGAGTAATCAGGTGACCTACTCGAGCGAAATATGCATGAGGGTCCTTACTAGACCCACTAATTAAAATTTCAAGCTATTCAAAATAAATTTCAACCTTGTTGTATGGGCATAGACAAATTATAATATATTAAAATCAAGCATTTGGACTGTTGGCCCTGATTTTGAAAGAGTCCTGCTTTGGCACACAGTGTTTCTCTTTTCCCACACACACATTTGAAAAAAAAAACCCTGTGAACATACCTTTTTGCCCATGCTCTCCCTTTCTCTCTACCCACCTCCCCCTTCACCTCTGGCCGGCTGCAGATCGGACAGCCGGGCGGTCGCAATGATCGCCAACCTACCCGATCTGCCGTCGGCCATGGAAAGGAAGGGAGAGGGAGAAACGGAGAGAAAGAAGGAGATGGAGAGACATGAGGAGGGAGAGACAGGGAGAAGAGAAGGGGGAGAGAAAATAGTGGGGGAGGGAGAGAGAAAACAGAGGGGGAGGGAGAGAAGGGGAGGAGAGGGATCGGCCGGCGCTCGCCGGTCAGGCCGGATCCGGAGGTGAAGGGGAAGGTATGGGGAGAGAAAGGGAGGAGAGAGAAAATGGTGGGGAGGGAGGGAGGGCAGGGTCGGCTGTCGCCATCGGTGAAGGGGGAGGTGGGGGGAGAGAAGGGATGAGGAGAGAAAGAAACAGTGGGGAGGGAGGAAGAGAGGGAGGAAGAGGGAAAACAGTGGGGAGGAGGGAGGAAGAGAAACAGTGGGGAGGGGGGAGGGAGAAGGGGAGGAGAGGGGACGGCGGTCTCAGAAGGGGGAGGTGGGGGGAGAGAAAGGGAGGGAGGAGAGAGAGGAACAGTGGGGAGGAAGAGAAAACAGTGGGGAGGAGGGAGGAGAGAGAGGACAGTGGGGAGGGAGGGAGGAGGAGAGAGAAACAGTGGGGAGGGAGGAGAGGGGACGGCGGTGGATCTGTCGCCAGCCGGAGGTGAAGGAGCTGTCGCCGGCCGGAGGTGGGGAGAGAGAAAGGGAGAAGGTGGGCAAAAAAGTAATTTCAGAGGGTTTCTATTTTTAAATGTGTGGTGGGAAGGGATAAAATCTATGTTGCCAATAGCAGCTCTCTTTTGAAATTAAATTACTTCTCTTTTTCTCAATTTTTTCCGATTTTCTCCCCGACCCATTTATCTCAGGCAAACATCCTACTTTTATCTCAAAGCAATAATATCTACTCCCCACTTTTCAAATATATACTGCTATTTTTTTTCTACAATTTCTCTCTTTCTACCCAAACCCTACAATTCCCTTTCTACTCCAGTTTTTCTCTTTCCTCTCTATCCTATTAGCCCTTAGATTACATAAATAGGTACCCCTCATAACTTTTCATCTTTTGCTTTCTTTTTAATATTTATTGATATTTTCTTAATGTATGAATATTTAAATATAATGTTCGTCATAATGAGAGTTATTATCCATTACTTGAGATCCCATATGCCTAGAGTCGTATTAACTCTACATTTATTGTACCACAAGAGGTTTGAAATATTAAATCCTCACCGCAGACTACGATCCGTGGGCCCAAAGGACAACATTTTTAATTAGTCCTAAAATTCACTCTCCGGATCCGATTATTTCTTTAATCGGGTTCGGGGGACGTGACAGGTTGGTATCAAAGCAGTGGTTGGTTTCTCAGGGTAAAAATTGTAGAAACCATAGGACGCGTGTGAGGATTCCGTTAGTTAGTAGGTTGATCTTTTAGTTTTGTTTCTAGCATTGTGATGTTAGCTTGGGGCATATTGGAACTAACCTTGAATGTTTTACAGGGTTATGGCTGGTAGGCATAATACCAGAGGTGAAGGTAGTTCTTCTCAGTATGGTTCTGAGAATCAATTCCATCAATTTATGGCAGCCTTTATCCAATCTCAGAAGGACATGGCCCAGCAGAGCCAGAAACAGAATGAGGACCAAGCTGTATTCCAAGCTCAAATGCTTGAGGTAGTGCAAAAGGTGGGCCAGCCACAGGCCAAGGAGTATGACCTGAATGAGTTGGTTGAGAAATTCAGGAAGAGGTTTCCACCTGAGTATGGCATAGAGGACCCCACTGTAGCAGATGAGTGGGTTGTCCAAATGGAAAAGATCTATGAGGTATTTCGGTGCACGGGCATTCAGCAGGTGCAGCTTGCAGCCCACATGTTCCGTGGAGCAGCGGAGAGATGGTGGAAAACCGTCAAACACCCATATGAGGAGATCGCGGAGGAGGTAGCCTAGAAGACATTTACAGAGCAGTTCCAAAAGAAGTTTATCCCGGAGCATTATAGGGATCAGAAGATGTAGGAGTTTGAGAGGCTAGTACAGGGTGATTTAACAGTACAAGATTTATGAGATTGCCTTCACCCATCTATCCCGATTTGCTGAGTGTCTGATTCATCCAGAGTCAGAGAGAGTCCGGAGATTCACCAAGGGACTGCGAGCAGATATAAAGATGCAAGTACAGCGCAGCAGACTGACCAATTATGATGATGTGGTCAAAGAGGCATATTGGGCAGAGGAGTCCCTGAAGGATGTGATTACTTTGGAATAGCAGAGGATCTTAGCATTGATCCCTCAGCCCAGGACACAGGGATCTTTGTCTCTGTCATATGAGCAGCCGGCACCCAAGAGGCTACGATTCGAGCCTGTACCCCGACCGCAGCCACGGCGAGTCTCTTGCATGCATTGTGGCGGGAACCATTATGGCCATGATTGCAGGAAGCAGTCCGTTGAAGAAATTGTCTTGATGGCTGATCAGAAGGACCCACCCATGACTTTGAAGGACTACATGTACCCCACTAGGACAACTCAACCGTCCTGCATCACCCTGCCTCAGACCAATGCCACATTTGAGCTGAAATCTGGCATGATCCAGATGCTCCCAGTATTCCGTGGGCTAGAGCAGGAAAACCCATATCAACATGTTAGGGAATTTGAGGACATATGTGGGACCATGAGAATCAATCATATGAGTGATGAGGCCCTTAAACTTAGATTATTTCCTTTGGCCTTAAAAGAAAAGGCTAAAGCTTGGCTTTATGCCTTACAGGCCGGGTCCATTACTACATGGGACAAGCTAGTCAAAGAGTTTTACAAAAAATTATACTCCAAGCAGAAAACCGCTTCGATTAGGCAGACCATCAATGGATTCCATCAATGGAAGGGGAGACACTTTACAGTTATTTGGAACGGTTCGAAGACCTCTTAATCCAATGTCCCCACCATGGATTTGAAAAAATTTGAATGGTTCAAATTGTGTATGAATGCATGGATTACCCAACCAAACAAATGGTGGAATCTTTCTATAGTGGAAAATTTACACAGAAAATAGCAGAAGAAGGTTGGACATCTTTGGAAGATACCGCTGAAAACACACTGCAGTGGGCCCCTATCAAGAGGGAGCCCACCAAACCCACCATTCCTGAAAAAGGGGGGATTTCAAGGTTGAACCCAAAATTGAGGCAGAGGCCAAAATGGCCACACTGGTGAGGAGAATAGAGGCCTTAGAGCTTAACCAAAAGCCCACTCCAAACACTTTGGAGTCATTGAAATATAATCGGGCCATGAATGGGGGGATTGACCCAATAACTTTGGGTCAGACCGAGTCTGTTGAGGAGGTTAATGCACTATATCAAAACACTCGTTTTGATAATCGTCAAAGGTATGACCCGTACTCTAACACACAGGTTGGAGGGACAATCCGAACTTTTCTTGGACCAAAGGCCCAACTCAAGGTGGCCCATCTCAGTCCACTCAATTTCAGCCCAATCAATCTCAAGTCAATGCCCCACCCGGTTTCCAAAAACCCAACTTCAACCCCAGTCTATTGACCCAGAGGGTAAATTCTTTAGAAGAGGCCATGAAACTCATGTCTCAAACCACAGCCCAATTGTCTCAAAGTACTACTCAATTCCAGCAGACCACTACTCAAATTTTGAATGGTCACACCCATACCCTTGCAAAACCGGAATATTAGAGGGGCCAACTGGGCCAACTGACCAACTCTATTAGTGTCAGAGATAAGTTGACCTTCCCTAGTCAACCTGAACCCAATCCCAAGGGCCAAGTCGTTCATGATCCTAACGGAAAAGGCCTGGAACAAGTCCATTCCATAATCACTCTTAGTTCGGGTGCACAAGTTGATAACAAGGTGGAACTACCCAAGGAGTGTAAGACCCCGACCCGAGAGACCTCGATTAGAGTTAATTAAGTTGTATTGTAGTTTTAAGTGTGTTAGTGATTTTTGGATTAGTTTGGGGATTAGAATAGCTTTTATAATAGCTTTGGGGAATTTTGAGAGCCTTTTTACTTATGGGACCCTTTGGGGGTTTTTGCTTCGAATTGTGTGAGATTGGGGGTTATTCATGATTTTCAAAAATTGTGTTTTTAACTCCATTTGATTTGCCTTGTTAATCCCTACAACTTTCATGTTGACATCGTTTCCATTCGAGGACCCTAAACCCGAATTTTCACCATTGGGGGCAAAATGGTCTTTTTACCCAAAATCTGGACACCAATTTCAATGTCACCAAAACGTGCAAAATATATACTTTTTGGAAACTAGAAATTTCGCCGATCAACTTTGTCTTCTTCGTCAAATTCGTTTGAAGCCCCGAAAGCCATGTTTTTAGCCCGAGAAGTCTTTTAAGTTGTGGGCCCCATCCCCTCTTACTATATATAGAGAGCCTTCTTCTTCATTTTTCCATTCTTGCTAAAACCCTAGAGGAGAAGAGAAATCCCAGCCCTAAGGGTTTTTCCCTTGTTCTTCTTGCTTGTTTCCCATAAATCACCACAAGAACTTGGCTAATCAAGAGATGGACCTTGCACTCTTCTTCCTCACCTCAAGAGCTCTCTATTGGTACCATTTATGAAGACATGCATCACCATTAGAGCTTCTTGTGAGCTCTCTCTTCTTATTTGAACCATTTCTAGGTAAGGGAACCTTCCAATCTTTTAGAATCTTGTTTGTTTAGCCCTAGGGTAGCTCCATTTCGTTTATTGGAAAATTTTGTTTGTTTTACTTGGATTTTGATATTCTAGGGTTTGGATTTGGGGGTTTTTGTATAGGTGTTTGATTGTGGACTTAAGAGGTGTTTAGAGCTCAATTTGATTTGCATTGGACCCAAGGCAAGTGGATGAATGGATTAATTTCATGTTTTCTTGCTATTAAAGATTTGAACCCTCATTTATTGCTTTTACCTAAGTCATCTTTATGAGTTTTCATGATTTTGGAAACATGCATAATGTGAGGCTATTAATAGTTCTCTTGGAAAACATGTGTTTTGTTGTCTTGCTTTTAGATCATTTATGATCATTTATGGATTTGCATTTATGGAGATGTCTTGCATTGAATGAGGTGGAAGTGTTGGAGAAATTATGATTTGTGGGAGTGGTTGTTAGAGGATTTGATGATGGATTGAATGGGGTTGAAAGGAGGGTTTGAGACCCTCAAATGCATGTATAAAAGGATGCCCAAAGGAGGAGAAAAAGGAAGGAACGGACTGTACTCAGAAAATGTGTTTCTGGACAGTTCGCTCGAGCGACCGTGACACATCGCTCGAGCGAACCCGTCACAGAACCTCGTTGGCTCGAGCCAACCCTCTGATCGCTCGAGCCAACCTGATCCAAGCAGGTCCGCTCGAGCGAACTGCCTGCCTGGCTTGGGTGAATACCTAAGGACTTGAAACATTATTTTTAGGCTTGGGGAGGTATTGTTTGGAGCCCCAATGCTATGTAAGGACTTGTAAGGCGTTGTATGAAGTTCGGAGGAAGGAGAAGCCTCGTCATGGAGATTCCATGGGATTTTCTAGATTGGTCAATGTGTATAAGGACCCGGAATGTCCCTAATTCCTAAAGAGTACCAAATTACATCATGACCGACATACGGGACCCTATTCACACTGATTCAATTCTGGGAACCTCAATGTTTAGCCCATAAATGTATGAGAAACCATTGTATTCGATTTTCAATCAAACTCCTATTTTGGGATTTCAAACCCATGTGATATGACTAGACTGTCCCAAGAGTACTAGAAGTGATGTGTGTAGCTTTTGCTAACCTGTATAGATATCGACTTGATGTGAATACGTAATTGTGCCTATTGGCACCCCGTTTCTTTAATATGCATATGATTTGATTTACCGTATTTGACCTATGAGTCGGCACCACTGAGCTTGGACGACCTTGTCGGTTTGATCCACCGACTTGGGGCTCCTTCCCCTCCCGATAGTCAGCTGCAGTCTGGAACCCGCAGAGTTTTACCCGGTTCGCTACCGTGGTCCCGCAGAGTATATATATGTATATTATAGTATCTTATCGTTGTCCCTCCTCACCTTGTGTGACTGAGGTCAATGATCCCGTAGGGTATGTGCTCTCTTCACATTAGTGAGAGAGGATCTAGCTTTGTGTGGTTGCCACCTTGTTAGTCCCGAATCCTTGTTACCTTACATGTTTTATTGCAAATGTGCCTCTTTTAAATGACACATTGTCTTTTATGAAGTTCATTATTTATTTACAGGTTTTCTAAACCCTTGCATAGTATCATTGTTTTATTACTGTTATATCTACTCACTCACCTGCCAGACCGTCGTGTCTGATCCATTTATTTTGGTACTCAGGTCTCGAGCTTATTGCCATTGAGGAGAAGCCTGAGGAGGCGGTCGGTGAACCGCAGCGAGTGATTGAGTGGCAAGCCGACGATGTCATGTAGACATTCGGCCTTGCCTTGAGAACTACACATTTTGGGAACTTGTGATATCTTTATTTTGGGTTTTATTTGGTTGTATGGTCTTTGTTGACCATTATTTTGGGGCAATTAACTAATTGATCTTTTGTATAAACAACTAACCTTACTTTTGGGGAAATATGCTTATGATCATTGCTCATTCTGATATCTTGCCGTGTCAAATATGAATCAGTCTTATTTATGGAATGGAATAGCACTAAAATGATTTACTACACGCTTCCGCAATTTCGAAAACTTGTTTGATATGTTTATATGTGAGATGATGTGTAAAGATAATCCTCACCGCGGAACCCTGTGGGAAATCACATGCACGGATAAATGTTTTCTTAATTCCGTGTGCGGTTTAGCCAAAGAGATGCACGTGGCGCGGCATCAACAAACCGTCCCGATCCCGGATTTGGTTACCCCATAATCCCGGTCTGGGGTCGCGACTGGACTGGTATCAGAGCGGGACATGTTTCAGGCAATTAAAAGAAACTAGAAATCTTAAGTACGTGGCGAGGATTCGCTAGACTTTCATTAGATAGAATCATGTGAGCAATGTGTGACCACCCTGTACTTGATTTATATGTGCTAACAATTTATTTTGCAGCGTTATGCCACCTCGCAAACGAGCAGCAAATAGTAATTACGTTGCTAGTAACAGTGAGAGTGCAGGGCCTATTGCAGAGGAACCACATGACAACAACATGCAGAATCAATTCCAACAGATGATGCAGGCTATGCTAGACCAACAACGTCAGGCAAATGAGAACCAGGCTAGACTCCAAGCACAAGCGCATGAGACACAGACCAGATTGCAAGAACAGATGCTTAAGAAAGACGAGGATCATGCTAGGGAGATGGCTCAAATGCAGGCACAGTTGTTGGGTGTGCTAGAAAGGAGACCGGAACCAATTCCAGTTGCACCACCGGGTCCGGTTAACATTAGAGGGAATGATCCTAATGTATTGTATGAGCGGTTCAGGAAGAGAGGACCGAAGGAATTCTTAGGGACAGAGGATCCAATGGCAGCAAATGACTGGCTTGAGCACACCGAGAACATATTTGAGATCTTCACATGTACGGGTGTAGAACGAGTGCAGCTTGCAGCCTCTATGTTCGCGGGCTTAGCAGATATTTGGTGGAAGACCATCAAGGCAGAATACAGGACAATGGCTGATGCAGAAGCTTGGGCTAACTTCAAGAGACAGTTCGGGGAGAAATATGTACCTGCGCAAGTCAAGAGGTAAAAGGCAGCAGAATTTCAACAACTTGTGCAAGGGAACATGACAGTCCTCGAATACCTCACCAAATTCGAGAGATTGTCAAGGTATGCACCGGAGTTAGTGGACACCGTGGAGAAGAAGATAACCAAGTTCCTTGAGGGACTTCACCCGATTATTGAGAGGGATGCTACCGGGGTTGTACCACCCGTTACCTTCGAAGAAGCTGTCAAGAGAGCATACAAATTTGAGAACTTCCACAACAAGATCATCAAGAACCAAGGAAAGGGTCAAGGCCAGCAGCAGAACAATCAACAGAGGAACAATCAGAATAAGAGGCCAAGACAATAGCAGAATGCACAGAATTAAGGAGCTTGTATCCACTGTGGAAAATATCATGGGAATGCCCAGTGCCGTACTATCACAGGCGCATGTTTTAGATGTGGTTTGATGGATCACCAGATGAGGGATTGCTCGAGGCCAGAAAGACAGAATAGACAGCAGCAGGGAGTACAGCGTCAGGCACCACCTCAAAATGCGTTAGTAGTTCAGAATCAGGCAAGGCCACTACAGCAACAGGCACCATAACAGCAGTATAGGCCACAGCAACAGTAGCAGGCTCGTCAGCAAGGGCAAAATCAGAATCAGAATCAGCGACCTCAGCATCAGAACAGGAACGCACAACAGGGTAGGCAACAGCAAGGACAGAATAGGCCACCACAGAGGGCACAGCTTTATGATGTCAACAGAGCTGACGCAGAGGCTGAAGGTAATGTAGTGGAAGGTACACTTCTCGTCTGTGGTTTTGATGCTAGGGTTTTGTTTGACCCTGGCTCTACTCACTCATTCATATCCCCAAAGTTTGCTAAGTTGATTGATATGCATGCTAGAGAGTTGAGTTTCATTTTGACTGTGACTACCCCTTTAGGTAAGGAAGTTGTTTATAGAACTTTTTACCCTAGTTGTTCAGTCATGATAGGAGAAGTAGTATTACCGGCAGATCTCATTTTATTGGAGATGTAGGATTTTGATGTCATCCTAGGGATGGACTGGTTAGCAGGATACCATGCTACTATGGATTGTTTCAGGGAGAGAGGAGTAGTCCTAGTGCAGGGTTTATCTCAGCATTGAAGGCTGATAGACTACTAAGAAGTGGTTGTGAGGCTTATTTGGCGTTTATCATGGAGGATAAACGGTCCCAAGGGGTGGAGGAGATCCCAATTATTTGTGAATTTTCGGATGTTTTCCCGGAGGAGATACCAGGATTGCCACCCATTAGAGAGATAGACTTCACTATTGAGTTGTTACCGGGGACCGCTCCGATATCTATTGCACCCTACAGAATGGCTCCGGCAGAATTGGGAGAGCTGAAGATACAGTTGCAAGAACTTTTGGACAAAGGTTTTGTGAGACCTAGTGTGTCACCGTGGGGAGCACCAGTTTTATTTGTGAAGAAGAAAGATGGTTCCATGAGAATGTGTATTGACTATATGAGATTGAACCAAGTGACCATCAAAAACAAGTATCCGTTGCCAAGGATAGATGAATTGTTTGATCAGTTGCGAGGAGCTGCTTACTTTTCGAAGAATGATTTGAGATCAGGCTACCATCAGTTGAGAGTCAGAGATGCAGATGTGCCAAAAATAGCTTTTCGGACAAGATATGAACACTATGAGTTTCTAGTGATGCCATTTGGTTTGACTAACGCACCGGCAGTTTTCATGGCGTTGATGAACAAGATATTTGCAGAGTATTTGGATCAGTTTACAGTGGTATTTATTGATAATATTTTGGTGTATTCCAAGACCAAAGAAGAGCACAAAGAACATTTGAGGATAGCACTCCAGCTTTTGAGGGAAAACCAGTTGTTTGCAAAGCTTAGTAAGTGTGAATTTTGGTTGGATCAAGTCACATTTTTGGGTCATATCATCTCCAAGGAAGGATTGTCAATGGACCCGTCCAAGATTGAGGCAGTTATGAATTGGGACAGACCGAAGAATGCATCAGAGATCAGGAGTTTTCTTGGGTTGGCAGGGTATTATCGGAGGTTTGTGCAAGGATTTTCGTCGATTACGTCACCTTTGACGAAGTTGACTAGGAAAAATACACCATATGTATGGACAAACAAGTGTGAAGCTAGTTTCCAAGAGTTGAAGAAGAGATTGACTACAGCTCCAGTCCTTACTTTGCCATCAGGGAGCGGCGGTTTCACCATTTTTACCGATGCTTCCAATGTTGGACTTGGATGTGTTCTAATGCAAGATGGGAAGGTAGTTGCATATGGATCCCGGCAGTTGAAAGATCACGAGAAGAACTATGCAACACATGATCTTGAGTTGGCAGCAGTTGTTTTAGCGTTGAAGATGTGGAGACACTACCTCTATGGAGAGAAGTTTGAGGTTCACTCCGACCACCGTAGCCTACAGTACTTGTTTTCTCAGAAGGAGTTGAACATGAGATAGAGGAGATGAATGGAATATATCAAAGACTATGATTTTCCTATCAAGTATCACCCGGGGAAAGCGAATGTAGTTGCAGATGCTTTGAGCAGAAAGTCAGTTAGCATGGCAAGTCTTCGGGGGACTTATGTTGTTCAGCAGTTAGAAGAGTCAGGTGTAGATTTTCAGCCACTAAGGGAGGGTGTCATGTTGGCAAACATGTCAGTGTCAGAGCCCTCTTTCATCCAGAAGATCAAAGAGAATCAGTTGCAAGACCCAGAGTTAGCTAATAAGGTTTCAGAGCATATAGCAGATCGTCCGAATTTTCGTGTTGTGGATGGAGTTTTGTACTACCGAGACCGTCTATGTGTGCCTAACTTGGAAGACTTGAGGAATGATATCATGACAGAGGCTCACAATACCAAGTATTCTATCCACCCGGGCAGTACGAAGATGTATCAGGACTTGAAGGGCCGATTTTGGTGGAATAATATGAAGAGAGAGATAGCAGCTTTCGTCTCTAGATGTATGACATGTCAGTTGATCAAGGCAGAACATCAGAAGCCTCCAGGGTTGCTATGGCCATTAGAGATTCCAGAATGGAAATGGGAGCACATTACTATGGATTTCATCTCGGGTTTACCGAAGACTAGTAAAGGCAACGATGCTATTTGGGTCATAGTGGACCGTCTCACCAAGTCAGCTCATTTCCTACCGATGAAGACTGGGAAGAAGATGCATATGTTACCTTTGGCTCAGTTGTTTGTTACAGAGATCGTCAGTCGACATGGATAGCCAGTTTCTATCACATCTGACAGAGATAGTAGATTTGTCTCGAGATTTTGGAAGACACTACAGATGGCCATGATATGCAATAATAATAAAGTGGTTCTGACACAAGGAACAACAAGACAAGCAAGTCTGGCTAGTTCCATGTACAAGACAAGATCTTAGGGATTATCTTATCCAAGACAAACAAACCACGTGATAATCCCCTTTCATTGCTAGCCAGTCATGTTTATCAATGCAAGACACATGGTTCCTAAGGTACACTCTAAGTCAAGTCCAAGTCCTAAATTCTATAAGAATTTATGTTTCATATATAATTAATTATTTTATGCCAAGAGAGTGTATAAGGAATGGTAACAACAGATACAATTTACAAGTCAAGGAGATATTACTGTCCCATCCTAGGTACGTGGTGTCATCCCTGTACCCCACGTGTTCTAACAGAGTACGTATGGAAATTGGATCAATGATGCTTTTAGGAAAATCCCTTGGTGTACAATCATGTTGAGCATCATTCAATTCAACTCCATATGCATTCGGTTACACTACGTGTAATACACGAATACCTAGACAACCCATCGAAGAACACCAAGCCATGTGCTTCGATTTTAATCCCCATTAATGGTCAAGTGAGAGTAAATTAATGGTTTCCAACATCTAAGGCCCAAACCTAGGTTAAACAGTCTATTTCCCAAATAACAAGAGTTGAATCATTAATTTAAATAATTACATCAATTCCCGACCTCCGATCGTGATGAAATAAGAACCATTGGATTCTCCGTCTCGAGGGCTTTCCAACGGTATATTATACGTAAAAATCCAACATGCGGATTCAAAGTTACAAGCCTTCGAAGTTTTAGTGACCATGCACCCTCTGATCGATCATACCGAAGGTGCGATCGATCGGTATTGAATACCTCTCAGTTAGTGCACAGTCCGATCGATCGGACTGTGTGACCAATCGATCGGCACTAGGCACCTCCCAGTTAGCTGAGAGTTTTAACAGACTGATCGATCGGACAGCGAACCTGTAGCCTGCAAATGGGTTTCTGCTCCCTTTTTCCTCCGGCAATCTATGGCTAACCTGCAAAAAATGAGCCTCCTTGCTCTCCCATTCATTCCACACATCACATTGACACCATTTCTAGCAATTTAAACAACCTAGAGTTATCAATTTAACAATTTATCCATTTTATTCCACAAATCTAACCTAACATGTAAATCCCAAATTCATATCAAAACAAGCTTGGAATTAAGGAAAATTGTAAGACTCCGACCCCCAATTTCTCTATTTAGTATTGTTTTAATCGTGGTTTAGCTTTTTAAGCGAGATTTGAGTTGGTTTGACTTTGTTTTTGAGTTTGACTAGGTTTTTCATAGCCTTGGAGATTTTGAAGACCGTTGACTTTAGTTTGACTCGGTCTTTGTAAAAATGTATTTTTATGAGAAATTACTTTTGATTTCTAAAAATTCCGAATTTGGTGTATTTTGAATCATCTCATTAAGTTGAACAACTTTCATGTTTTGATCATTTTGGTTTGATGCTCAGAAATCACGTTTTTCGAGAAAAATGTGCAAAAATGACATTTACACTAAATCTGCCCATAAATTTCGAAAATTTCAGAATTTGGGGAAAATATACTTTTTGGAAAGTAAATATTTCGATGATCGATTTTGTCTTCTTCGTCGATCTCATTCGGGACCCACAAATGTTAGTTTCAGCCTTTGTAAGATTGGGGCCCATGGGGCCCAACCCACTTACCCTTTATAAAACCACTTGGGCACTTCTTCTTCCCCATTCTTCATTTTTCCTGCAACAAGAGGGGAGCCTAGGGTTTTCCCCAGCACTTTCTCTCTCCTCTTTGAAACCCCTCATCTTGAGTGCTAAATGGAGGATAGATCTCCTAATCTTCTTCTCCTCCCTCTTGGCTTTCCAAAGACACCATTTTCAAGAGATTTGAGCTAGGAGAGACCACTTTTCCAAGCTCTTCTTCCTTGTTTGAGCTTCAAAAAGGTTAGCAATGGATTTTTTCTTCAAATCTTGGTTTTCCAAACCATTTAGAATGTTTTTGTCATATATGCAAAGGCTTCCTTTGAGATTTGCAATGGATTGATTTTCTAGGGCTTCTTCTTGAGCTATTTTGGGGGGCTTTGTGATTTTGGTAGCTTGAGACCTTGGAGAGACCTTCTTGGGGTGTTTTGTTTCTCACCTTAATCAAGGCAAGTGAATATTCTAGCTAATTTGACAAATGTGTCCAATATGAATGATTTTTATGTTAGCTTCATTCTATGATTTGTTCATTTATAGATTTGTTACCTTGAAAAGTCTAAGCAATGGTTTATATTTGATTGTCTTAAGTGATTGCTTTACTACAATCTAAATCTTCATTCTCCAATTGATCCTTTTTGGCCTCACTCTTTATGTCTCAGAATTTCTATGTCTTTTTGGTTGAAGAAGATTTGTTTATGTGTTGATTCTTTGGAAATGATGGAAGAAGTTAGTGTATTAATGATTTGATGGAGTTAGGAGAGGGCTAAATCATGAGAGAAGAATTGATGGAAGAGTTAGAAGGAGAAAAGAATTGAGAAAAGGAGGCAAAGAGTGCATTTCTGCACTCAAAAATCGGACCCAGCAGAACTGGGCCGCTCGAGCGAGCCCATGGTCCGCTCGAGCGGACCAGGTTCTGGGAGGGGTCCGCTCGAGCGGACCTGGGCCCAGTCTTGGGTCCTCTTGTGAACCTGTTTTGGGCCTGTTTGTAGCATCTTTTTCAGGCCTGTTTAAGGTCTATTCTAGCATTCTTTCTCTTGCGTTTTGAGGCCCATTTAGTTCCTAATAGTGTGGAGAAGCCCATGAATGTTTTGGGTAAATTGTGATACTTGGAAAATTGTGAAATGGGAATGAGAACAATGAGAGAATGAGCATATGTGAAATTACCCGGGAATCTTTCAAGTCTCAATGCGCACTTTATCATTTAAATGTTGTGGATTTTCATTGGCATCAAACATATTCTTTTATTAATTAATGTTTAAAGGTTAAATGTGTATTGAGATGGTTCCTTGGTAAGTCATTAAGTCATTCTACACTATTCCATTCCATTTCAAGTCAGAAAATGTATTTGTATTCTTCGGTAAACTAATTTGAATAGCATCGGTGGATTGTTATAAAATCATGTGGTTATCCATGTTCGAAAGGATTGATCGCATGGTTTTATACAAACTACTTTGATGTGTATTTGAGTGGTTTACCCTGGAAATTCGTATGTTTTCTCCGAATCGATTTGGAAGGAGATTGGAGTGGTTCGTCACATTCGGGATTTCATCGATAAGACTATTATTTTGAAAATAAAACCTCGAGGCAAGACGGGGCCAGAGCTTTGTAGTGCGAGCCCATGAGCCAAAGAGACTATTATTTCAAAAATAAAACCTCGAGGCAAGATGGGGCCAGAGTGTCGCGACCCCGGACCGGGACCTAGGGGAAAGAAGAGGCCGAGTCCGGGATCGGGACGCAGTGGTTGGGTGATGCCGCGCCATGTGCATCTCTTTGGCTATAGCGCACACGGAATTGAAAGAATATTTATCCGTGCACGCGATTTCCCACAGGGTTCCGCAGTGAGGATTATCTTTACACATCATCTCACATGTAACCATATCAATCATATTCTCAAGATTGCGGAAGCGTGTAGTAAACCATATTAATACCATTCAATTCCAATCCCATAAACAAGACTGATTTATGATTAACATAACAAGATATCAGAATGAGCAATGATCATAAGCATATTTCCCCAAAAGTGAAGTTAGGTATATTTACAAAATAACAGTTGATTAATGCCCCCAAAATAACGGTCAACAAAGACCGTACAACCAAATGAAACCTAAAATAAAGATATAATAAGTTCCCAAAGTGTATCGTTCTCAAGGCAAGGCCGAATGTCTACATGACATCATCGGCTTGCCACTCAATCACTCGTTGCGGTTCACCGACCGCCTCCTCTGGCTCCTCCTCAATGGCAATAAGCTCGGGACCTGAGTACCAAAATAAATGGATCAGACACGACGGTCTGGCAAGTGGGTGAAAAGACATAACAATAATAAAACAATGATGCTATGCAAGAGTTAAGAAAACTTATGGATAAATAATGAACTCTGTAAAAGACAATATATCATTTCAAAAGAAGTACATTTGCAATAAAACATGTAAGGTAACAAGGATTTGGAAACTATCAAGATGGCAACCCCACAAGCTAGATCCTCCCTTCACCGAAGTGAAGAGAGCACATACCCTAACAGGATCATTGGCCTCAGTCACACGAGGTGAGGAGGAACAACGATAAACAGGATCATTGACCTCAGTCACACGAGGTGAGGAGGAACAACGATAAATACTATAATATATATATACTATACAGGACCACGGTAGCGAACCGGGTAAACTATGCAAATTCCAGACTGCAGCTGACTATCAGGAGGGGAAGGAAACCCAAGTCGGAGGATCAAACCGACGAGGTCGTCCAAGCTCAGTGGTGCCGACTCATAGGTTAAATACGATAAATCAATTCTTATGCATATTAAAAGAAAACGAGGTGCCATGGGCACAAATACACATCCATCTCAAGTCGCCATATACAAGTTAGCAAAAGCTAAACACATCACTTCTAGTTCTCTTGGAACAGTCTAGTCATATCAAGTTGATTTGAAATCCCAAAATAGGAGTTTGGTTGAAAATCGAATACAAATAGTTTTCCCACCTTTATAGGCTAACAATGGGGTTTCTAGAATTGAATCAGTGTGAATAGGGTCCCGTATGTCAGTTATGATGAAATTTTGGTACTTTTTAAGAGTTAGGGACATTCCGGGTCCTTATCCACATTGGTCAATCTATACAATCTCATGGAATCTCCCTGATGAGGTTTCCTCTTTCCTTCGGACTTCATACAATACCTTACCCATCCTTGAATAACATTGGGGCTCTAAACGATACCTCTGTTAGGAATTTTGTGTATTGCAATTTGATAGATGCATATCATTTTCATCATCATTTGATTTCTCACACTTGCATTATTTTAGAAAACATTGAAATCTTATTTTATCCATGCATTGTTTTTAAATATGGTAAAACTCATGTTTTATGCATGAATTGGTTTTAATTTTGGATGCAATTGATTTTGTAAAAGGAATTTCAAAATTCAAGATTAGCCTAAGTTTTAAAGTTTCAAATGATTTGTGGCTTTTTATGATTCATGATTTTAAAAAATACTTAGATTGATTTAAATCATGTTTCAAGCTTGATTTAATGGCCCCAACAAGTCCCACATCAAAAATCTTTGAAAATTGCAAAAGTATGCAAAATGGGAAAAGTGACCCAGGGCCCAGTGTACTCGGTCGACCGGGTACACATCCCGGTCGACCGCGTACACTGCGGGTCGACTGGGCAGAGAGCCGTTGGCTCTCCAACGGTCATTTTTCTGACCGTTTGGATGGGGTCGACCGAGCCTGTCATGGGGTCGACCGGGGACACGCAGAAACTCTGTTTTCTGTGTATAAAAAGAGTTCATTTCCATTGAAAAAGTGTTGAACATTTTAGACCTTCCAAGCCATCTTTGAGGAGTTTGGAGTCAAGGAAAAAGGGGATGAACTAAGAAAGACCAAGAGGGTCATTAGTAAAGCTCAAGCTTGGATTAATGAAGTTAAATCTCCAAGTAAGCTTTGCTTAAACTAATCATATGTTATATGCTTTGTTTAAATCTTTGGGAAATGTTTAATAGCATGATAACTATGATGTGTTGAATCCATTCTTCTTATAATCTTTGATTTTATTGGATTCTTCACTTAGATTCAAATCAAGGTTGTTTTAGAAAACTTCTTAAACATGTTTAGTCAAAATCTTTGATTTCCTTTATAACATGTTTCTTTGACTTGTTTGAATCTTCATTGTTGTTTTCAATCTCTTTAGAACTTTAGTTAAACCTTTGTTTTTGAAAACAACATTGCACATGCATCACTTGATTAGTCTTAATCATTTTCATACAACTTGTGATCTTTAGATTTTCATATCATTCACAAGTTTGTAATTGTTCAAGTGATTTGCATTTGACTTCAATCAAATCTTTTTATGTGCTTTAAACTTTGAAATGCTTTAAGCATAAAATTCATTGGACTTAATTTTAACTTGATTGAAGTTTTCACACACACACTTCATTAGCATTCATCTTTGTAATTCTTAGTGTTTGTGTGAGTTTGTTATTCACTTTCATATCCGCCTATCTTAGAGGCAAATTTATTGAGCTAAATTGTAATCTCTTAGAGTGTTTTGTGAAGACACCTTCTTTGAGAAAAATCTATTGTTGTAAGGTTATTGCTTAGCCATTGAAAAGCATCTTGTATAGGTTGTTGTTAAGCCTTGAAAAACAACATTGTAAGGTTATTGCTTATCCTTGGAAAGCATATTTGTAGAGGTTATTGCTTAGCCTTTTGAAAAGCATAATAGTGGAAATCCGGTGGGGTGTGAGGAACACAAGCCGGTAGTGGATGTAGGCATTGAGGCCGAACCACTATAAATCTTTGTGTAGTGGTGATTGCTTTTGTGGTGATTGTTTTGTTTAGCTTCCGCATTATGTATGTTAATCATCACATGTGACTAGTTATTGTAAAGAAATTAAAATTGGTCATAATTAGTCATTAAGTGTAGCTCACCCTATTCACCCCCCCTCTAGGGTTAGGATCCCCAGGACTTTCAATTGGTATCAGAGCCTCGTGCTCTATATTAGGATCAAGTGTTTGGAACTCTTGATTAGGTGTAAAAACCTAGAGTAAAAACCCTAGTGTTGTACCTCCATGAAAATCATAAGAATGGATTCCACTAGTTTAGACTTTGTAGATTCTTGTGTAGATTCCTCTAGACCCCTCCTTCTTCCATCTATTGGAGATTCTAACATTAAAATTAATGAATCTAAATCTAAATTAAAAGAAGAGGAATATGATGAAAATGAAGCTTATGAGGAATTGTACACATGGTCCTTTGAGCTTTCTAAGAAGAATAAAAGATTAAAAGAAGAATCTAAAAGACTAAACCAAGAATTAGTCTCTTCAAAAGATGAACTTAGAGAAAAAGAAGAATTAATAAATTGTACAGAATCTAAGTTCATGATCTCTTTGCATAACCTATATAATGCTCAAGATGAATTAAAAGATTTAAAGATAGGTTATGACAATCTTAATAAGGAAAATTCTAAACTAAGAGATCAATTACAAAGGCAAGACAAAGACTTTAACAATCTTGAATCTAAGTCGAATATCTCTAAGGAAAATTTATCTAATGATCAAATTAAGATAAACACTCTAGAACTTGGATCCAATGTTATTAATGAAATTAAATTTGAATTAAAACTTGCCCATGAAGAGCTAAATAAATTTAAGGGAATTGAACAAGAACTAACTAAAGTTAAAAATGAGAATTCAACCCTTAAAACCAAAGTCACTCAACTTGAAACATACAAACAAAAGTATGAGTGCAAATTTACCCAAAGTGAAGAAAGATTGGAAAAGTTATTTAAATTGGGTAAATCAAAAGGAGATAGGACGGGTCTTGGATTTGATAGGAATACCTCATATGACCCTAAATTCACCAACACTTTTGTGAAAGGTGAGTCCTCATTCTCTAGCACTCACACTTCTTTGCCCATGTCTAAATGTAATTATTGTGGCATTGAAGGACATTTTAGGTTTGAGTGCAAATTAAGAAGAAGCAATGTGTCTAAATCCATATTTGAACCTAAAAAGGTAAAATCAAATACTATGATGATTAAGACACTAAAAATCAAAGAAGACTCCAAAAAGATTAAACAAGTTAAACCTATTAAAAAGGAGTCTCCTAAAATAGATTCTAAAAAGGTTAAACAAGTTAAACCAACTCTAAAAGAATCTATTAGCAAAAAGCTTCTCAATCTTCCTCCCATAACTCAACAAATGAAAGAACTTTTGAATAAAGTTGCAAAGTTAAATTTAAAATTCAAAAGTCAAATTAAGGGAGGAGTTAAGAAGAAAAGAAAAATGAATTCATCCCCTAAAAAGAAAACTCACCAACCTCAAAAGACTAATCACCAACCTATGCCAAATTTAGTTAAATCTAAACACCATGGTGATAAGTCTAAATTAAAAGTTTATCAAGTCAAATCTCCAAAAGTTGGTGGGACTTCTAAACTTGGCCTCAAAGATCAACCCTCCCAAGACCTTAGGTGGATTCCAAAAGCTATTTACTTAGTCAAACCTTAAGGCCTTGGACCTCATTGACCAACCTATCCTTTATAGGTAAATCTTTTTGTTGGTCATGATTGCATATGCATTTTTGTTCTTTCATAAGTTACATTTCTTAAAATGCATTGTTCCCTTATGATCAATTGATTTTGTTTTCATGTACTTCTCTAGTTATATATCATGGTTTTCAAAATCATTTGATTATATTTTTCACATGTTGATTTGTTTTTTTTTATTGCATTTCTACATGTTCAATTGATTATGATTTCAAAAGCTTTTATTAGCTAGATCTTTCATAATCAATTGATATTGTAAAATCATTTGTTTGGATGTATTAGTAAGATTTGTTTTGAAAAACAAATGATTTGAAACAATTTAGTTTTTTTTCCATAGATTTCTAAGTTATATTTTCATATGGAAAATTATTGTTTTGAAAAAACCAACTTGTATGTGTTTCAAATAAGTTATATCTTTTAAAAATGCAAGTTGAAAAAGTGTTATCTTCAAAATCATCCTCTTTATGCTCATTGTTGGATTTTGTGTATTGAAATGATTTGAAGATTGTATGAATTGAAAATGTTTTTCAAGCTTTGTTAGTTATATTCATTAAAACATTTTCTTTTGAGTATATTTCCTTGTGCTAATAAATATATGTTTTAGAAGGAAATACTTGTTATATGCTATTTGCAACTTTGCTCATTTAGTTTCATTCTTGATGTGCAAATATCATATAGTTTCTTGTATGGTTGCATTATTAGTTACATTTGTAGAAACCATACTAGAACTCTAAAATCCATCCCTTATACTTACTAGTCAATTTTTTTTTTAATGGATGGTTATGATGTTGATTCATGTATATTTTTCTTATTGATGTCATTCTTATACATGTTTCAACTTCATAGTAGTGTTTAATCATATGAACCTCTTTGAAATCCATTCCTTGTATTTCATAGATTGTTTGATGGATTTCTTAGTTGTTGAATTCATATGATTTGACACTTTTGGAAATTGCATATTCTTATAAGTCATATATTTTCAAAATGCAATTTCTCCTGTTCATCACTATGCTCAATAGTTATATCATTAAAGTGATGAATATTCATTTATGTTGCGTGATGGAATCTTGTGTTTGTCACATGCTTGCTCTCAAACATGTTCCATATTCAATTGGTAATCAAATGATATCATTTTCAATTAGTATAACTTCCAATTGATGTTATATATTTGTGATAAACCTTGTGCACATTGGATTAAACTTGATAGTAATATGTCTTTGTTCCATGTCACATTCCATTAGCTTCATAAATGGTCATGTTTGCCACCTCTCTTGCTTATTTGGTTAAATCTCGTGACCACCATGTTTATGTGTTAATAATCTTGGTTGGTTAATGATTGAGGTAGGCATCATGGTTTGAATTTCATTTCACTCATCTTACACTTGATAGTCATATTTTATGATTGAGTGAAATGATTTCAAAATTTACATAGCATATGATTTTCATAGTTATATTATTTGATGCTATGTTTAGTAAACCCCTATCATCATGGATAGCTCTAACTTGGATTAATCCTTCTAGTTACATTCCTTAAGTCCATTTTAGAGTGATTGAGCTAATAAGTCATACTCTTAAATCTCAATTGATATGGTTCTTATTTCAATTGGTATCCATGATAGATTAACCTTTTGACCTTGCTCTTCAACCTTCCTTAAGCTTATAGGTCAATTGGTTTCTCTCCAATTTGGTAATTTGATCATTGAGCCTTATAGTTAATTATTATCAATTGGTATCTAATCCTTCCCTTGAAGTTATCCCTCAATTGGTTAAACCATCTTCTTCTTGCATCTAATAGTTATATTCTTGTCAAAAGTATGACAAAAGAAGATTATGGATTGAGGGGGAGTAAACCTTCTAAGGAAGCATTAGAGATGATCAAATTCACCATTGCTATTCCCTTATAACTTACTCACATGCATAATAGCCTGTTATGTACTTCATTTTCGATTTCCTTTGTTAACAGGTACTACTAAAAGGTATTTTCCTTGTTTCATGTGTGTAGGTACATTTCTTCAATTGCTACCTTTGCAATTTAATGGCAAAGGGGGAGAAAGGATTAAGGGGGAGAAAATGCTCTAGCTACCCAAAAAGGGAGAAAGATCAAAGGGGGAGAGAGCATTCAATGGCAAAGGGAGAAAAAGACCAAGGAGAGAGAGTGCTTGGTCTAAGGGGGAGAGAAGATAAAAGAAAGAAAGCTTGGAGCTAAGGACAAGAAGAATGAAGATCAAAAGAGCTAAAGCCCAAGCTAAGTGAAGGAGCATCCGAAGATTTCAAGCCGTGTCAAGCCAAGGAGCTGAAGACTTAGTGTGAGGATTAGTGTTAAGTTAAGGTTTGCCATCAAATTGCAAAGGGGGAGATTGTTAGGAATTTTGTGTATTGCAATTTGATGGATGCATATCATTTTAATCATCATTTGATTTCTCACACTTGCATTATTTTAGAAAACATTGAAATCTTATTTTATCCATGCATTGTTTTTAAATATGGTAAAACTCATGTTTTATGCATGAATTGGTTTTAATTTGGATGCAATTGATTTTGTAAAAGGAATTCAAAATTCAAGATTAGCCTAAGTTTTAAAGTTTCAAATGATTTGTGGCTTTTTATGATTCATGATTTTAAAAAATACTTAGATTGATTTAAATCATGTTTCAAGCTTGATTTAATGGCCCCAACAAGTCCCACATCAAAAATCTTTGAAAATTGCAAAAGTATGCAAAATGGGAAAAGTGACCCAGGGCCCAGTGTACTCGGTCGACCGGGTACACATCCCGGTCGACCGCGTACACTGCGGGGTCGACTGGGCAGAGAGCCGTTGGCTCTCCAACGGTCATTTTTCTGACCGTTTGGATGGGGTCGACCGAGCCTGTCATGGGGTCGACCGGGGACACGCAGAAACTCTGTTTTCTGTGTATAAAAAGGGTTCATTCCCATTGAAAAAGAGTTGAACATTTTAGACCTTCCAAGCCATCTTTGAGGAGTTTGGAGTCAAGGAAAAAGGGGATGAACTAAGAAAGACCAAGAGGGTCATTAGTAAAGCTCAAGCTTGGATTAATGAAGTTAAATCTCCAAGTAAGCTTTGCTTAAACTAATCATATGTTATATGCTTTGTTTAAATCTTTGGGAAATGTTTAATAGCATGATAACTATGATGTGTTGAATCCATTCTTCTTATAATCTTTGATTTTATTGGATTCTTCACTTAGATTCAAATCAAGGTTGTTTTAGAAAACTTCTTAAACATGTTTAGTCAAAATCTTTGATTTCCTTTATAACATGTTTCTTTGACTTGTTTGAATCTTCATTGTTGTTTTCAATCTCTTTAGAACTTTAGTTAAACCTTTGTTTTTGAAAACAACATTGCACATGCATCACTTGATTAGTCTTAATCATTTTCATACAACTTGTGATCTTTAGATTTTCATATCATTCACAAGTTTGTAATTGTTCAAGTGATTTGCATTTGACTTCAATCAAATCTTTTTATGTGCTTTAAACTTTGAAATGCTTTAAGCATAAAATTCATTGGACTTAATTTTAACTTGATTGAAGTTTTCACACACACACTTCATTAGCATTCATCTTTGTAATTCTTAGTGTTTGTGTGAGTTTGTTATTCACTTTCATATCCGCCTATCTTAGAGGCAAATTTATTGAGCTAAATTGTAATCTCTTAGAGTGTTTTGTGAAGACACCTTCTTTGAGAAAAATCTATTGTTGTAAGGTTATTGCTTAGCCATTGAAAAGCATCTTGTATAGGTTGTTGTTAAGCCTTGAAAAACAACATTGTAAGGTTATTGCTTATCCTTGGAAAGCATATTTGTAGAGGTTATTGCTTAGCCTTTTGAAAAGCATAATAGTGGAAATCCGGTGGGGTGTGAGGAACACAAGCCGGTAGTGGATGTAGGCATTGAGGCCGAACCACTATAAATCTTTGTGTAGTGGTGATTGCTTTTGTGGTGATTGTTTTGTTTAGCTTCCGCATTATGTATGTTAATCATCACATGTGACTAGTTATTGTAAAGAAATTAAAATTGGTCATAATTAGTCATTAAGTGTAGCTCACCCTATTCACCCCCCCTCTAGGTTAGGATCCCCAGGACTTTCAACCTCCGCAACTACAGCCCCTCACAATTTACCCCCAATCTTTCATGGGTTTAAATGCATCAATACAGGTTTCTATGTCTTCAAATAAGAAGAGAGGGAATAGAGTTGAATTGGACTTGAGTATGGGCTTGGAATGTATCTGGAAAAATAGTCCCATATTCTCTCATTTTACAGTTCATCTCCATTCAGTCCGATCGATCGGACCTGAAGGGCGATCGATCGTCCTGAAGACCCTCTCAGTTATTTACAGTCCAATCGATCGGACCTGATGGGCGATCGATCGGTCCTGTAACGAACCTCAACCCATTTGGTTGAATTCTTCTCTTGTCCAACTCCTATCCATTTCCTTTCTTTCCCCATTCTTCCATACATATCTTCACGAATAATTGGGCTATTTCTTGACCTCATTATCTCTTCAATTCATTATTCAAAGTCAATAAGACCAAACCATCAAACATGATAAACCATTAAAACTATTAATGAAGACAAATCAAGATTTTGCATAAAACATGAGAAAACACATGAGAATCATTTCATCCACTTGCCTTGGGTCCAATGCAATCAATTTGAGCTCTAATCACCTCTTAAGCCACAATCAAACACCTATACACAAAACCCCCAAATCCAAACCCTAGATTATCAAAATCCAAGCAAAACAAAACGAAATCTTCCAATAATTGAAATGGAGCTTCCCTAAGGCTAAACAAACAAGATTATAAAACTTTTAGGAAGATCACTTACAAAGAAGTTCTTCAAAAAGCAAGGTGTTGTCCAAAGGAAGTCTTGGAGTGGGCGGTTTTCTTCAAAAATGGTGTCAAGAGGAAGGCCTTGAGATGAGGAAGAAGATTGTAGCCTCTAATCTTCCATTAGCACTATCTTAGTGGGGGGATTGAAGATGAAGAAGCAAGAAAAGGTAGGGAAAACCCTTAGGGCTGGGATTTCTCTTCTCCTCTAGGGTTTTTTGCCAGAAATGGGAAAAATGAAGAAGAAGCTTTCTATATATAGTAAGTGGGAGTGGGGTCCACAACTTAAAAGACTTCTCGGGCTCAAAACATGGTTTTCCGGGGTTCAAACGAATTCGACGAAGAAGACAAAGTTGCTCGGCAAAAATTTCTAGTTTCCAAAAAGTATATATTTGCACATTTTGGTGACATTGAAAACCGGTGTCCAGATTTTGGGGTAAAAAAGACCATTTTTGCTCAATTAGGTGAAAAATCAGGTTTAAAGTCCTGTGAATGAAAACGATGTCAACAGAAGTTGTAGGGATTAACAAGATAAGTCCAATGAGGTTGAAAAACACGATTCTTGGAAATCATCAGTAACCCCCAATCTCACACAATTCGTAACAAGAACCCCCAAAGGGTCCCACAAATAAAAAGGCTCTCCAAATTCCCCAAAGCTATCATAGAAGCTATTCTAATCCCCAACTAATCCAAAACCACTAAACACCCTTAAACTAAAACACAACTCAAACAACTCTAAACTGAGGTCTCTCGGGTCGGGGTCTTACATTCTCCACCCCTTAAAGACATTTGGTCCTCCAAATGGAAATTAAACTCACCTCCGGTAGGAGATGTGGTTACTTCTTCTGAACTTGATCCCGTAATTCCCAAGTTGCTTCTTCCGGTCCATGATTCTTCCCAAAGTACCTTGACCCACTGAATAGTCCGAGTTCTCAATCTTGTTCCTTGGTGTCAATGATCTGCTTAGGCTTCTCAACATATGTCGCATCTTCTCGAATTTCCAACGGCTCATAACGGAGTATGTGTAGTCTGTCAGGAACGTACTTCTTCAACATAGACAAATTGAAAACATTGTGTACTCCAGAAAGTTCAGGTGGTAAGGCTAACCTGTAAGCCACATCACCAATCTTACTCACAATGTCATACGGTCCAATGTATCTCCTAGACAATTTGCCTTCTGTCCAAACCTCAAAGTTCCAGCGAGTAGGTGACACTTTCAAGAAAACCTTATCTCCTTCTTTAAATTGTAAATCCCTTCTGTGAGAATCTGCATAACTCTTCTGTCTACTCTGAGCCATCTTTCAAACGTTCTTGGATCAACTTGACTTTGTCACTTCGTCTCACCGACAATGGTCGGTCCATGGAAACTGCGAGTACCCGACTTCTTCCCAACAAACAGGTGTTCTACACCTTCTGCCATACAAAGCCTCAAAAGGTGCCATACCGATACTCGAGTGGAAACTGTTGTTGTAAGCGAACTCACACAACGGGTAAGGCTTCATCCCACTGAGTCTTGAAATCTAACACACAAGCTCGAAGCATGTCCTCAAGGGTCTGAATTGTCCTCTCTGACTGACCATCAGTCTGTGGGTGATTGGCTGTGCTGAACTGTAACTTCGTACCCATAGACTCATGCAATGTCTTCCAAAATCTTGAGACAAATCTGCGTGTCTCTATCGGACGTGATGGAAACTGGCTGTCCATCGACGACTGACAATCTCTGTGACAAACAACTGCGCCAAAGGTAACATATGCATTTTCTTCCCAGTCTTCATTGGTAGGAAAATGAGCTGACTTGGTAAGACGGTCCACTATGACCCAAATAGCATCATTGCCCTTACTAGTCTTTGGTAAACCCGATATGAAGTCCATGGTAATGTGCTCCCATTTCCATTCCGGAATCTCTAATGGTCGTAGTAAACCCTGGAGGCTTCTGATGTTCTGCCTTGATCAACTGACAGGTAATACAACGAGACACGAAAGCTGCTATCTCTCGCTTCATGTTATTCCACCAAATCTGCCCTTTAAGTTCTGGTACATCTTTGTACTGCCCGGGTGTATGGAATACTTAGTATTGTGAGCCTCAGACATGATATCATTCCTCAAGTCCTCCAAGTTAGGCACACAGAGACGGTCTCGGTAATACAAACTCCATCTACAACACGAAAATCCGGACGATCTGCTAAGTGCTCAGAAATCTTAGCCAACTCTGGGTCTTGTAACTGCTTCTCTTTGATCTTCTGAATGAACGAAGGCTCTGACACTGACATGTTTGCTAACATGACACCCTCTCTTAGTGGCTGAAAATCTACTCTCATCTCCTCTAACTGTTGTACAACGTAAGTTCCCCGAAGACTCGCCCATGTGTAGATCCCGACCCCAATCCTTTTGTTTAGCATTGTTTTAATCGTGGTTTAGCTTTTAAGTGAGATTTGATTTAGTTTGACCTTGTTTTCGAATTTGATTGGATTTTTTCCATAGCCTTGAAGACCGTTGACTTTAGTTTGACCCGGTCCCTATGAATTGTATTTTTATGGGAAATTACTTCGGATTTCTAAAAATGCTGGATTTGGTGTATTTTGACTCATTTATGAAGTTTAAACAACTTTCTTATGTTAACCATTTTGATTTGATGATCAGAAAATGCGTTTTTCGAGAAAAAAGGGCAAAACTGACTTTTCAACCCTAAATCTGTCCATGAATTTCGAAAATTTCATAAATTGGGGAAAAGTATACTTTTTGGAAACTAGATATTTCGCTGAGCATTTTGTCTTCTTCGTCGTTTTCATTCGGGACCCGCAAACATTAGTTTCAGCCTTGGTGAGTTTTGGGGCCCATGGGGCCCAGCCCATTTTCTCTATAAAACCCATGGGGCTCTCCTTCTTTCCCTCATTCTTCTTCTTTCCTGCAAACAAAGGGGGAGTTAGGGTTTCTCCCCAGCCCCCTTTCTCGCTCCTCATGTATCCCTCCTCCCTTGATGCTAAATGGAGATTGGAGCTTCCCATTCTCTTCTCCTCTCTCCAAGCTTTCCTTAGATGTCTTTTGCAAGAGATTTGAGCTAGGGGAGACCACCTTTTCTTGCATTTCTTCTTGGTTTGGGCTTTTATAAGGTGAGCAATGGATTTCTTTCTCCAAATCTTGGTTTTCCAAACCATTTTGAAGGGTTTTATCATTTATGCAATGGGTTTTTCATGGAGGTTTACAATGGATTGGATTTTTAGGGTGTTTCCATGAGCTATTTGGGGTTTTATGATTTTTGGAGCTTGAGGCCATTAGAGGACTTTCATGGAGTGTTTTACACCTTCTCTTGGCTAGAGGCAAGTGATTTCCATTAAGATGATGTTTTCTCTCATTTGGTTATATTTCATGATTTTCTTTCCTTTGTGCTAATCTTCTTTGAGCATGGTTTTACTTTGATTAGATGAACCAAATGTTGTGGATTTCCATTTATGTATGGTCTTACATGTGTTGGAAGTGGCTTTCATCTTGGTTATGTAGAGAACTTGATTTTTCTTGTGTTAGGAGTTGGGTTCAAAGAAAGGGAGAAACTTTGTTTTAAAAAAAAAGTGATTGTTTGATGAATTGGGGTTGATGGAATGGATGGTTTTATGAGTTTGGAAGGTCAAGGAAGGGCCAATCAATCATGAAATTAGTAGGAAAGAAAAGGAAGCAAAAGAATCAAGAAAAAGAGGAAAAAATGCAAACAATTTGCACACTCGGGCTGGACTGGGCAGGGCCCAGTCCGCTCGAGCGACCCACTTGGGTCGCTCGAACGGACCAGGCACTGTCTGGGTCCGCTCGAGCGACCCAGCTTCTGTCTGGGTCCGCTCGAGCGGCCTGGGTCCGCTCGAGCGAGCCCAGCTCGTCTGGGCTCGGTCCGGGCCTGTTTTGAGGTTTTTGTGGCCAGAATTTTGGGACTTCCTTGGGCCGGATTCAAATCAGTTTTGGGCCATTTCAAGACCCGATGTTGGGATCAGTTTAGGGCCTGATAGTGGGCTGTTTTAGAATCTGTTGGTGGGCCTTTTTATGGTTAGTTTGGGTTGTTTTAAAAATTTGATTCTTGGGCTATTAAGGTTCAGTTTTGGGGTTTGTTCATAAAGACGTTTGTGGGCCATCTTAAGAGTAGTTTTGGGCTGTTTTCAACCTGTTTGTAGGTCCTTCAAAGATTAGTTTGGATTAGTTTTTAAGAATTTGTTTGTGAGATATTCAAGGATTGGTTTTGGACCGTTTTAAAACTTGTCTTGTAGGCTTGATTAAGGTTGGTTTTTGAATGGTTATTGAGGACTATTTTGGACTTGGATTAAGGCTAACTATGGGCCTATTTTAAAGAGTTTGGATTTACTTTTGATACTTGGAAATTTGTGAAATGAGAACGGGACCAATGAGAGAATGAAAGTATGTAAAATTATCCGGGAATCGTCTGAGTCTCAATGCGCACTTTATCATTTAAATATTATGGATTTTCATTGGCATCAAACGCGTTCTTTACTAATCAATGTTTAAATGATAGTTGTGCATTGAGATGGTTCCTTGGTAAGTCATTAAGTCATTCTCCACTGTCCATTCCATTTCAAGTCAGAAAAATGTATTTGTATTTGTATTTGTATTTGTATTTGATTTCTTTGGTGAACCAATTTAAATAGCATTGATGATTTGTTATAAAATCATGTGTCTTCCCATGTTCGAAAGGGTTGCTCGTATGATTTTATACAAATCACTTTGATGTGTATTTGAACGGTTCACCCATCGAAATTTGTATGTTTTTTCTCCGATTCGATTTGAAAAGAGATTGAGTATGTTCGTCACATTCGGGATTTCTTCGATAAGACTATTGTTTTGACAACACTAGTATTTTGAAAATAAAAACCTCGAGGCAAGACTGGGCCAGAGCTATGTGGTGCGAGCCCATGAGCCAAAGAGGCTATGATTCCGAAAACAAAACCCCGAGGCAAGACGGGGCCAGAGCTATGTGGTGCGAGCCCCTGAGCCAAAGGGATTAGTATTATGTTAGATTTGTATCCGTTCGAGTTTTGAAAACTAAAGGCACCACTAGGCTTAGGTCACCTTGTCGGGCAGATCACCCGGCTTGGGATCTTTACTCTGTCCGCCAGCTGCAGCTTGGATTCCGTCTGTACCGACCATGGCACGGTAATGATCTGCCGGTCCCATTTGTATGGCTACGGTTCTGATCCTCTGTTTAGTACCACGTTCAGTGGCTACGCTCTGTCTGCTCTTATTACTTCGGTAATAGGAGGATTTAGCTATTTGTGGTCGCCTAGGTTTTATCTGCATATTACTTTAGTTTATGATTCTTGTTGGTTATATTTTGTTTATGCTTCGATTTGGTTAATGTTTACGATGTCGATCATTTATCATATTGTCGCTATTATTCAGGATTTGAAATGTATTTCCGACGATTAAATGTTTTATGCAACTTTTAATCTTTCGAGATATTCGTACATCTAATATTGTTCTTTTACTTGTTTGATATTCATGTTCGGACTTTCGATTGTTTTAGCATGTTTTATTGTCATTATTGTTTAGACTGTTTATTCGGTTTTTACGATGATTTCGTCTAGTTTTATGTATGTTCTTTTTGTTTATATTATTTGTTTATTTGCTTGCCAGACCGTCGTGTCTGACCCTTTTTGTTTGGTGCCAGTTTCTTTTCTTTCTGTTTGTAGGTGTTTGATCAGAGGAGGCGGTGGGACCGCCGGTCTGACGTGAGAGGCTGCCCGTTGATATCATCTAGATGTCAAGTGTGGCACCAGAGTTTCTATTGTATGTTGGGTAGGATTCCTGTTTAGTTGGATATTGTTGTATGGCTTCATTAGCCTTTTTATTGGGTTGTAATTAAGACACTTGTTAATTGTAATTTGAATATGTGGTAAATAATGGATTTGTTACTACCAGCTCAGTGTTCTATGATTTACAATTTATGCCAGTCTGTTTATTTGATGGCTTTATGGAATTGGTTGCGTACGACACGGAACCCGAGGCCACGGATTCCGGGTCGTAACACCATGTTTAGCTTCCGCGGAAAAAATATACTCTGATTGTGTTGGAATGTGATTATCCTCATTCACGCGGATCTTGGGAACTATAATAAAAAGTTTCAATTATTCCAAAATTTCGCACCCGAGATCGGTTCGCTGCAGTCCCGGTTTCGGGGCGTGACAGGTTTGGTATCAGAGCTGGTTAGTTTTCTAGGAAATAAAACACTCTAGAGACATTAAGACGTGTGGTGAGGATTCGTTAGATTGTGTCGATTTGTTTTCTCGTGTCTTTGTTTCGTTGGATTTGAGTCGGCTTTTCTTTCAGTTCGGGAGATTTTTGCTTGTCTTTTCTTTTAGGTTCGTGTTGTTAGGAGATTTGGATGATCAAATTTCCTCTTTAGTAGTGGAGAATTTAAAATCTCCATGCTCTTGTTCGGTGTCTTTTATCTTTGTTTGTGTCGGAGACTGAGAATCCTATAGACTTAGTATGTTGTTTTCGGAGAACATCAGCAGACTCTCAGCCTTCAGCATCTTCAATGTGATTATTAAGAGAAGACTTGTGCGTTTGCCCGTCAGAGTTGGACTCGAGCAGTAGTTGAAGATCCCCTTTCAGCTAATCGGAGATCGTCATGCAATGCACCAAGGTAAGTAAATGTAGATTTTTGGGCGAACTCAGACCATCTTTTCAAGATGAAGGACTGCAAGAGGCATGTTACCTGTGGATTTTATGAAGGGAGAAGTGATCCTTAGTTAGTAAGATTAGGAGTGGTGCTAGAAACTCAAGGATTTCCCAGGATTCATCGAGCCTTGTCGTGGATTTGGCTGAGAATTTTCAGGACTTGCAGCTTAGCCGGTGTAGTTGATTCAGCAAGGGAGTACCTCAGTGGTTTGGATGTCCATTTCTTATTTAAGAATGATTTTCGTGATGTTTTCATCGTTGTTATAATTTTTCATTAATATCTATGATTTATTCCTTGTAGTGTTTAAAAATGGATTTATGTTTCTTCTTTGAGGCTTATTTTGGATTAAAAACTATGTTATTATACTCTTTCAGGAGTACATGATTTTGCCGTCATAAGGATTTGTGTTTCGGAGTTGCGTTTAATCTTCTTAAAATAGTGTTTTACAATGATCTTGGAAGTTTTGCCCTTGTTTTAATTCTCTTAAATGTTAACATCTACATTTCAAAACCTTAAAGATTTCAAAACTTTGTATGTGTTTGGCTGAAAATGGATTTCAACAAAATTTCATGTATGGTCATACTACATGAATTAGATTTATTTTTGAAAATCCTAATTGAGGTTGTTGAGTATTTCAAGGATTTTTGAGTTATGAAAAAACATGAATTTCAAAATGAATAATGTTATTTCATGTTCAAACTTTGAAAAACCTCATTTATTAAGCTTTATTTGACGATTTGGAAGTTTAGTCGCTACTATGTTTTAAAATGATGAGAGTTGGCTAAGTAATTGTGTTAATCATCGTGTTTAAGATTTTAAGATTTGTTTTGCATCGGATGGAATGGGTGGTAATAGCCCTTGGTTGGAGTTCGGAGGAGTATGAAGTGAAGGGATGATGAATGTCCGGATGTGTATTAGTTCAGTTGAGGACAAAGTTGGATCTACGGGAGAATCAACATCATTCAAGACTTGGATTGAAAGTTTCAGTTCTTCAGGGATTGACGATGTTCTTGGAAGCATGAATCTGAATGGTACAGTGTAAGTAGGCGTATGGAATTCCAGGAATTTTGAAGTGGAAATTATTTTAGGGAAAAACATGTCTACGATCACATCTTCGTACAAGCATCAAGAGCACCATGTACAGTTTTGAAGGATTTAAGGCACATGATTCCAAAGTTTTCGAAAGAGGCAGGACTTACAGTTCTTTGGACCGACAGTCGCTGACGAGATAAGCAAAAGAAATGATCCAGTACAGGAACGACAGATGACACCAAGGATGCTTAGAAAAATTGTTGAATTCTAGTTTGGGCAGAGGAGTATGTTTTTGAGCAGATATGTGCAAACAGTGTGAAGCCTTCAACCGAATCAGGATATTGTTGACCGTGCATCTCAACGTCGGGTTTGATAAGAGGATCTCTCAGTCGCCGAGGTCTAGCATAGGGTGTCAGTGTTTTCGTTTGTCTTTTGGGTTTTTAGTTTTGATTTGGTTTAAGCCATTTGGAGGACCAAATGGATTCTAAGGGGGGGGAGGATGTAAGATCCCGACCCCAATCCTTTTGTTTAGCATTGTTTTAATCGTGGTTTAGCTTTTTAAGTGAGATTTGATTTAGTTTGACCTTGTTTTCCGAATTTGATTGGATTTTTCCATAGCCTTGAAGACCGTTGACTTTAGTTTGACCCGGTCCCTATGAATTGTATTTTTATGGGAAATTACTTCGGATTTCTAAAAATGCTGGATTTGGTGTATTTTGACTCATTTTATGAAGTTTAACAACTTTCATATGTTAACCATTTTGATTTGATGATCAGAAAATGCGTTTTTTCGAGAAAAAGGGCAAAACTGACTTTTCACCCTAAATCTGTCCATGAATTTCGAAAATTTCATAAATTGGGGAAAGTATACTTTTTGGAAACTAGATATTTCGCTGAGCATTTTTGTCTTCTTCGTCGTTTTCATTCGGGACCCGCAAACATTAGTTTCAGCCTTGGTGAGTTTGGGGCCCATGGGGCCCAGCCCATTTTCTCTATAAAACCCATGGGGCTCTCCTTCTTTCCCTCATTCTTCTTCTTTTCCTGCAACAAAGGGGGAGTTAGGGTTTCTCCCCAGCCCCCTTTCTCTCTCCTCATGTATCCCTCCTCCCTTGATGCTAAATGGAGATTGGAGCTTCCCATTCTCTTCTCCTCTCTCCAAGCTTTCCTTAGATGTCTTTTGCAAGAGATTTGAGCTAGGGGAGACCACCTTTTCTTGCATTTCTTCTTGGTTTGGGCTTTTATAAGGTGAGCAATGGATTTCTTTCTCCAAATCTTGGTTTTCCAAACCATTTTGAAGGGTTTTATCATTTATGCAATGGGTTTTCATGGAGGTTTACAATGGATTGGATTTTTAGGGTTTTTCCATGAGCTATTTGGGGGTTTTATGATTTTGGAGCTTGAGGCCATTAGAGGACTGTCATGGAGTGTTTTGCATCTTCTCTTGACTCAAGGCAAGTGGATTTCCAATTAATATGATGTTTTCTCTCATTTGGTTATATTTCATGATTTTCTTTCTTTTGTGCTAATCTTCTTTGAGCATGGTTTTACTTTGATTGGATGAACCAATGTGTGTGGATTTCCATTTATGTATGATCTTACAATGTGTTGGAAGTGGCTTTCATCTTGGTTATGTAGAAAACTTGATTTTCATGTGTTAGGAATTGGGTTCAAAGAAAGGGAGAAACTTTGTTTTAAAAAAAAGTGATTGTTTGATGAATTGGGTTGATGGAATGGATGGTTTTTGATGAGTTTGGAAGGTCAAGGAAGGGCCCAATCAATCATGGAAATTAGTAGGAAAGAAAAGGAAGCAAAAGAATCAAGAAAAAGAGGAAAAAATGCAACAATTTGCACACTCGGGCTGGACTGGGCAGGCCCAGTCCGCTCGAGCGACCCACTGGGTCGCTCGAACGGACCAGGCACTGTCTGGGTCCGCTCGAGCGACCCACTGGGTCGCTCGAGCGACCCAGCTTCTGGGTCCGCTCGAGCGGGCCTGGGTCCGCTCGAGCGAGCCCAGCTCAGTCTGGGCTCGGGTCCGGGCCTGTTTTGAGGATTTTTGTGGGCCAGAATTTTTGGGACTTCCTTGGGCCGGATTCAAATCAGTTTTGGGCCATTTCAAGACCCGATGTTGGGTCAGTTTAGGGCCTGATAGTGGGCTGTTTAGAATCTGTTGGTGGGCCTGTTTTATGGTTAGTTTGGGTTGGTTTTAAAATTTGATTCTTGGGCCATTAAAGGTTCAGTTTTGGGGTTGTTCTAAAGTACGTTGTGGGCCATCTTAAGATTAGTTTGGGCTGTTTTCAAAACCTGTTTGTAGGTCATTCAAAGATTAGTTTGGATTAGTTTTTAAGAATTTGTTTGTGAGATATTCAAGGATTGGTTTTGGACCGTTTTAAAACTTGTCTTGTAGGCTTGATTAAGGTTGGTTTTTGAATGGTTATTGAGGACTATTTTGGACTTGGATTAAGGCTAACTATGGGCCTATTTTAAAGAGTTTGGATTTACTTTTGATACTTGGAAATTTGTGAAATGAGAACGGGACCAATGAGAGAATGAAAGTATGTAAAATTATCCGGGAATCGTCTGAGTCTCAATGCGCACTTTATCATTTAAATATTATGGATTTTCATTGGCATCAAACGCGTTCTTTACTAATCAATGTTTAAATGATAGTTGTGCATTGAGATGGTTCCTTGGTAAGTCATTAAGTCATTCTCCACTGTCCATTCCATTTCAAGTCAGAAAAATGTATTTGTATTTGTATTTGTATTTGTATTTGATTTCTTTGGTGAACCAATTTAAATAGCATTGATGATTTGTTATAAAATCATGTGTCTTCCCATGTTCGAAAGGGTTGCTCGTATGATTTTATACAAATCACTTTGATGTGTATTTGAACGGTTCACCATCGAAATTTGTATGTTTTCTCCGATTCGATTTGAAAAGAGATTGAGTATGTTCGTCACATTCGGGATTTCTTCGATAAGACTATTGTTTTGACAACACTAGTATTTTGAAAATAAAAACCTCGAGGCAAGACGGGGCCAGAGCTATGTGGTGCGAGCCCATGAGCCAAAGAGGCTATGATTCCGAAAACAAAACCCCGAGGCAAGACGGGGCCAGAGCTATGTGGTGCGAGCCCCTGAGCCAAAGGGATTAGTATTATGTTAGATTTGTATCCGTTCGAGTTTTGAAAACTAAAGGCACCACTAGGCTTAGGTCACCTTGTCGGGCAGATCACCCGGCTTGGGATCTTTACTCTGTCCGCCAGCTGCAGCTTGGATTCCGTCTGTACCGACCATGGCAACGGTAATGATCTGCCGGTCCCATTTGTATGGCTACGGTTCTGATCCTCTGTTTAGTACCACGTTCAGTGGCTACGCTCTGTCTGCTCTTATTACTTCGGTAATAGGAGGATTTAGCTATTTGTGGTCGCCTAGGTTTTATCTGCATATTACTTTAGTTTATGATTCTTGTTGGTTATATTTTGTTTATGCTTCGATTTGGTTAATGTTTACGATGTCGATCATTTATCATATTGTCGCTATTATTCAGGATTTGAAATGTATTTCCGACGATTAAATGTTTTATGCAGACTTTTAATCTTTCGAGATATTCGTACATCTAATATTGTTCTTTTACTTGTTTGATATTCATGTTCGGTCTTTCGATTGTTTTAGCATGTTTTATTGTCATTATTGTTTAGGCTGTTTATCCGGTTTTACGATGATTTCATCAGGTTTTATATATGTTCTTTTTGTTCATATTATTTGTTTATTTGCTTGCCAGACCGTCGTGTCTGACCCTTTTTGTTTTGGTGCCAGTTTCTTTTCTTTCTGTTTGTAGGTGTTTGATCAGAGGAGGCGGTGGGACCGCTGGTCTGACGTGAGAGGCTGCCCGTTGATATCATCTAGATGTCAAGTGTGGCACCAGAGTTCGTATTGTAATGTTGGGGTAGGATTCCTGTTTAGTTGGATATTGTTGTATGGCTTCATTAGCCTTTTTATTGGGTTGTAATTAAGACACTTGTTAATTGTAATTTGAATATGGGTAATAATAGATTTGTTACTACCAGCTCAGTGTTCTATGATTTACAATTTATGCCAGTCTGTTTATTTGATGGCTTTATGGAATTGGTTGCGTACGACACGGAACCCGATGGCCACGGATTCCGGGTCGTAACACCATGTTTAGCTTCTGCGAAAAATATACTCTGATTGTGTTGGAATGTGATTATCCTCATTCACGCGGATCTTGGGAACTATAACAAAAAGTTTCAAATTTATTCCAAAATTTCGCACCCCGAGATCGGTTCGCTGCAGGTCCCCGGTTTCGGGGCGTGACACCATGCTCACTGACTTTCTGCTCAAGGCATCTGCAACTACATTCGCTTTCCCCGGATGATACTTGATTGGAAAATCGTAATCCTTGATATATTCCATCCATCTCCTCTGCCTCATGTTCAACTCCTTCTGAGAAAACAAGTACTGTAGACTACGGTGATCGGAGTGAACCTCAAACTTCTCTCCATAGAGGTAGTGTCTCCACATCTTCAAAGCTAAAACGACTGCTGCCAACTCAAGATCATGTGTTGCATAGTTTTTCTCGTGATCTTTCAACTGCCGGGATCCATATGCAACTACCTTCCCATCTTGCATTAACACGCATCCGAGTCCAACATTGGAAGCATCGGTAAAAATGGTAAAACCACCGCTCCCAGATGGCAAAGTAAGGACTGGAGCTGTAGTCAATCTCTTCTTCAGCTCTTGGAAACTAGCCTCACACTTGTCCGTCCAAACATATGGTGCATTCTTCCTTGTCAACTTCGTCAAAGGTGACGCCATCGACGAAAATCCTTGCACAAACCTCCGATAATACCCTGCCAATCCAAGAAAACTCCTGATCTCTGATGCATTCTTCGGTCTATCCCAATTCATGACTGCCTCAATCTTGGACGGGTCCACTGATAACCCTTCCTTGGAGATGATATGACCCAAAAATGTGACTTGGTCCAACCAAAATTCACACTTACTAAGTTTTGCAAACAACTGATTCTCCCTCAAAAGCTGGAGTGCTATCCTCAAATGTTCTTCGTGCTCCTCTTTGGTCTTGGAATACACTAAAATATCATCAATAAACACCACTGTAAACTGATCCAAATACTCCGCAAATATTTTGTTCATCAATGCCATGAAAACTGCCGGTGCATTAGTCAAACCAAATGGCATCACTAGAAATTCATAGTGTCCATATCTTGTCCGAAATGCCGTTTTTGGTACATCTGAATCTCTAACTCTCAACTGATGGTAGCCTGACCTCAAATCAATCTTCGAAAAGTAAGCAGCTCCTTGCAACTGATCAAACAATTCATCTATCCTTGGCAATGGATACTTGTTTTTGATGGTCACTTGGTTCAATCTTCTATAGTCAATACACATTCTCATAGAACCATCCTTCTTCTTCACAAACAAAACTGGTGCTCCCCACGGTGACACACTAGGTCTCACGAAACCCTTGTCTAAAAGTTCTTGCAATTGCATTTTCAACTCTCCCAATTCTGCCGGAGCCATTCTGTAAGGTGCGATAGATATCGGAGCGGTCCCCGGTAACAACTCAATAGTGAAGTCTATCTCTCTAATGGGTGGCAATCCTGGTATCTCCTCCGGGAAAACATCTGGAAATTCACAAACAATTGGGATCTCCTCCACCCCTTGGGACCGTTTATCCTCCGTGATAAACGCCAAATAACCCTCACAACCACTTTTAGAAGTCTATCAGCCTTCAACGCTGAAATAAACCCTGCACCAGAATTACTCCTCTCTCCCTGAAACAACACCCCTGCTTGGGTCTCCTCTAACTTAAAAGTTAGGGTCTTATGGAAACAATCCATAGTAGCATGGTATCCTGCTAACCAATCCATCCCTAGGATAACATCAAAATCCTGCATCTCTAACAAAATGAGATCTGCCGGTAATACTACTTCTCCTATCATGACTGGACAACTAGGGTAAAAAGTTCTACAACCAACTTCCTTACCTAAAGGGGTAGTCACAGTCAAAATGAAACTCAACTCACTAGCATGTATATCAATCAACTTAGCAAATTTTGGAGATAGGAATGAGTGAGTAGAGCCAGGGTCAAACAAAACCTTAGCATCAAAACCACAAACGAGAAGTGTACCTTCCACTACATTGCCTTCAGCCTCCGCATCAGCTCTCTTGACAGCATAGAGTTGTGCCCTTTGTGGTGGCCTGTTTTGTCCTTGCTGTTGCCTGCCTTGTGGTGCATTCCTGTTTTGGTTCTGAGGACGCTGATTTTGATTTTGATTCTGCCCTTGCTAACGGGCCGGTTGTTGTTGTTGTTGTTGTGGCGTAAACTGTTGTTGAGGCGCCTGTTGTTGTAGTGGCCTTGCTTGATTCTGAACTACCAATGCATTTTGAGGGGGTGCCTGACGCTGTGCTCCATGTTGCTGTCTATTCTGTCTTGGGCATTCCCTCATCTGGTGGTCCATCGAACCACATCTAAAACATGCCCCCGTGATAGAACGACATTGAGCATTCCCATGATGTTTCCCACAATGGATACAAGCACCCGGATTTTGCACATTTTGCTCTTGTCTTGGCCTCTTATTCTGATTGTTTCTTTGTTGATAGTTTTGTTGTTGGCCTTGACCCTTTCCTTGGTTCTTGACGATCTTGTCGTGGAAGTTCTCAAATTTGTATGCTCTCTTGACAGCTTCTTCAAAGGTAACGGGTGGTACAACCCCGGTAGCATCCCTCTCAATAATCGGGTGAAGTCCCTCAAGGAACTTGGTTATCTTCTTTTCAACCGTGTCTATCAGCTCTGGAGCATACCTTGACAATCTCTCGAATTTGGTAAGGTATTCGAGGACTGTCATGTTCCCTTGTACAAGTTGCTGAAATTCAGCTGCCTTTTGTCTCTTGACATGTGCAGGTACATATTTCTCTCCAAACTGTCTCTTGAAGTTAACCCAAGCTTCTGCATCAGCCATTGTCCTGTATTCGGCCTTGACGGTCTTCCACCAAATATCTGCTAAACCCACAAACATAGAGGCTGCAAGCTGTACACGTTCTACACCGGTACATATGAATATCTCAAATATGTTCTCGGTGTGCTCGAGCCAATCATCTGCTGCCATTGGATCCTCAGTCCCCAAAAATTCCTTTGGTCCTCTCTTCCTGAACCGCTCATACAACATATTAGGATCATTTCCTCTAATGTTTACCGGACCAGGTGGTGCAACAGGGATTGGTTCCGCTCTCCTCTCTAATATTCCCAACAACTGTGCCTGCATTTGAGATATCTCCCTAGCATGATCCTCATCTTTCTTAAGCATCTGTTCTTGCAATCTGGTCTGCGTCTCATGAGCTTGTGCTTGGAGTCTAGCCTGATTTTCATTTGCTTGACGTTGTTGGTCTAGCATAGCCTGCATCATCTGTTGGAATTGATTCTGTATATTGTTGTCCTGAGGTTCCTCTACACTAAGCCCTGCACTCTCACTGTTACTGGCAATGTGGTTACTGTTTGCTGCTCTTTTGCGAGGTGGCATAACGCTGCAAAACAAATTGTTAGCACATATAAATCAAGTACAGGGTGGTCACACATTGCTCACACGATTCTATCTAACGAATCCTCGCCACGTACTTAAGATTTCTAGTTTCTTTTAATTGCCTGAAACATGTCCCGCTCTGATACCAGTCCTGTCGCGACCCCGGACCGGGACCTAGGGGAAAGAAGAGGCCGAGTCCGGGATCGGGACGCAGTGGTTGGGTGATGCCGCGCCACGTGCATCTCTTTGGCTATAGCGCACACGGAATTGAAAGAATATTTATCTGTGCACGCGATTTCCCACAGGGTTCCGCGGTGAGGATTATCTTTACACATCATCTCACATGTAACCATATCAATCATATTCTCAAGATTGCGGAAGCGTGTAGTAAACCATATTAATACCATTCAATTCCAATCCCATAAACAAGACTGATTTATGATTAACATAACAAGATATCAGAATGAGCAATGATCATAAGCATATTTCCCCAAAAGTGAAGTTAGGTATATTTACAAAATAACAGTTGATTAATGCCCCCAAAATAACGGTCAACAAAGACCGTACAACCAAATGAAACCTAAAATAAAGATATAATAAGTTCCCAAAGTGTATCGTTCTCAAGGCAAGGCCGAATGTCTACATGACATCATCGGCTTGCCACTCAATCACTCGTTGCGGTTCACCGACCGCCTCCTCTGGCTCCTCCTCAATGGCAATAAGCTCGGGACCTGAGTACCAAAATAAATGGATCAGACACGACGGTCTGGCAAGTGGGTGAAAAGACATAACAATAATAAAACAATGATGCTATGCAAGAGTTAAGAAAACTTATGGATAAATAATGAACTCTGTAAAAGACAATATATCATTTCAAAAGAAGTACATTTGCAATAAAACATGTAAGGTAACAAGGATTTGGAAACTATCAAGATGGCAACCCCACAAGCTAGATCCTCCCTTCACCGAAGTGAAGAGAGCACATACCCTAACAGGATCATTGGCCTCAGTCACACGAGGTGAGGAGGAACAACGATAAACAGGATCATTGACCTCAGTCACACGAGGTGAGGAGGAACAACGATAAATACTATAATATATATATACTATACAGGACCACGGTAGCGAACCGGGTAAACTATGCAAATTCCAGACTGTAGCTGACTATCAGGAGGGGAAGGAACCCCAAGTCGGAGGATCAAACCGACGAGGTCGTCCAAGCTCAGTGGTGCCGACTCATAGGTTAAATACGATAAATCAATTCTTATGCATATTAAAAGAAAACGAGGTGCCATGGGCACAAATACACATCCATCTCAAGTCGCCATATACAAGTTAGCAAAAGCTAAACACATCACTTCTAGTTCTCTTGGAACAGTCTAGTCATATCAAGTTGATTTGAAATCCCAAAATAGGAGTTTGGTTGAAAATCGAATACAAATAGTTTTCCCACCTTTATAGGCTAACAATGGGGTTTCTAGAATTGAATCAGTGTGAATAGGGTCCCGTATGTCAGTTATGATGAAAATTTGGTACTCTTTAAGAGTTAGGGACATTCCGGGTCCTTATCCACATTGGTCAATCTATACAATCTCATGGAATCTCCCTGATGAGGTTTCCTCCTTCCTTCGGACTTCATACAATACCTTACCCATCCTTGAATAACATTGGGGCTCTAAACGATACCTCCGCACTACAGCCCCTCACAATTTACCCCAATCTTTCATGGGTTTAAATGCATCAATACAGGTTCTATGTCTTCAAATAAGAAGAGAGGGAATAGAGTTGAATTGGACTTGAGTATGGGCTTGGAATGAATCTGGAAAATAGTCCCATAATTCTCTCATTTTACAGTTCATCTCCATTCAGTCCGATCGATCGGACCTGAAGGGCGATCGATCGGTCCTGAAGACCCTCTCAGTTATTTACAGTCCGATCGATCGGACCTGATGGGCGATCGATCGGTCCTGTAACGAACCTCAACCCATTTGGTTGAATTCTTCTCTTGTCCAACTCCTATCCATTTCCTTTCTTTCCCCTTCTTCCATACATATCTTCACGAATAATTGGGCTATTTCTTGACCTCATTATCTCTTCAATTCATTATTCAAAATCAATAAGACCAAACCATCAAACATGATAAACCATTAAAACTATTAATGAAGACAAATCAAGATTTTGCATAAAACATGAGAAAACACATGAGAATCATTTCATCCACTTGCCTTGGGTCCAATGCAATCAATTTGAGCTCTAATCACCTCTTAAGCCACAATCAAACACCTATACACAAAACCCCCAAATCCAAACCCTAGATTATCAAAATCCAAGCAAAACAAAACGAAATCTTCCAATAATTGAAATGGAGCTTCCCTAAGGCTAAACAAACAAGATTATAAAACTTTTAGGAAGATCACTTACAAAGAAGTTCTTCAAAAAGCAAGGTGTTGTCCAAAGGAAGTCTTGGAGTGGGCGGTTTTCTTCAAAAATGGTGTCAAGAGGAAGGCCTTGAGATGAGGAAGAAGATTGTAGCCTCTAATCTTCCATTAGCACTATCTTAGTGGGGGATTGAAGATGAAGAAGCAAGAAAAGGTAAGGGAAAACCCTTAGAGCTGGGATTTCTCTTCTCCTCTAGGGTTTTTTGCCAGAAATGGGAAAAATGAAGAAGAAGCTTTCTATATATAGTAAGTGGGAGTGGGGTCCACAACTTAAAAGACTTCTCGGGCTCAAAACATGGTTTTCGGGGTTTCAAACGAATTCGACGAAGAAGACAAAGTTGATCGGCAAAATTTCTAGTTTCCAAAAAGTATATATTTTGCACATTTTGGTGACATTAAAACCGGTGTCCAGATTTTGGGTAAAAAGACCATTTTGCCCTCAATTAGTGAAAAATCAGGTTTAAAGTCCTTGAATGAAAACGATGTCAACATGAAAGTTGTAGGGATTAACAAGATAAGTCCAATGAGGTTGAAAAACACGATTCTTGGAAATCATCAGTAAACCCCCAATCTCACACAATTCGTAACAAGAACCCCCAAAGGGTCCCACAAATAAAAAGGCTCTCCAAATTCCCCAAAGCTATCATAGAAGCTATTCTAATCCCCAACTAATCCAAAAACCACTAAACACCCTTAAACTAAAACACAACTCAAACAACTCTAAACGAGGTCTCTCGGGTCGGGGTCTTACACAGAGCTTTGTAGTGTGAGCCCATGAACCAAAGGGATTATTATGGTTTGATTTGTATCGGTTCGAGTTTTGAAAACTAAAGGCACCACTAGGCTTAGGTCACCTTGTCGGGCTGATCACCCGGCTTGGGATCTTTAATTTGTCTGCCAGCTGCAGCTTGGATTCTGTCTGTACCGACCATGACAACGGTTTTGATCTGCCGGTCCCACGTGTAGTGGCTACGATTCTGATTCTGTTTCCGGTCCCACGTGTAGTGGCTACGGTTCTGTCTGCTCTTGTTACTTCGGTAATAGGAGAATATAGCTATGTGTGGTTTGCCAATGTTTTATCCGTTTGTTATTTTGTTTTATGATTCTTGTTTGTTTATACTCATTATACTCTTTGAATTTGTTAATGTTTATGAAATCGATCTTTTATCCTATTGTCTCTATTATTCAGGATTTTAAATTTATTCCCAATTATTAAATGTTTTACGTAGGCTGTTATCTTTTCGAGATATTTATGCTTCAGAGACTGTTCATTTGTTTGTTTTGATATTTATGTTCGGTTTTTCAATCGTTTTACCCTGATTTATTACTAATATTGTTCAGACTCCTTTAATGGATTTACAATGATTCCATAAGGTTTTATAAATGCCCATTTTACATATTACTTGTTTATTTACTTGCCAGACCGTCGTGTCTGACCCTGTTTGTTTGGTGCCAGTTTTCTCTCCCACTGCTTTTTAGGTGTTTGATCGGAGGAGGCGGTTGAGCCGCCGGTCTGACGTGAGAGGCTGCCCATTGATATCGTCTAGATGTCAAGTTTGGCACCGGAGTTCGTATCTAAATATTGGGGGTAGTATTTCTTTTTAGTTGGATATTTTTGTATGGCTTTGTTAGCCTTGGTCATTGGGTTTGTAATTAAAACATTTGTTAATTGTAACCTGAATATGTGGGAAATAAATAGTCTTGTTACTACCAGCTTAGTATTTTATGATTTATGACCAGTACCAGTCTGCTCATATAATGGCTTTATGATATTGGTCAAGTGCGACACGGAATCCGATGGCCACGGACTCCGGGTCGCAACGCAATGTTTAGCTTCCGCGAAAATATATTCTGATCGTGATGAAATTTTATTATCCTCATTCAGGCGGATCTTGGGAAATACAACAAAAGCTTTAATTTATTCCAAAATTTCGCATTCCGAGATCGGATCACTGCAGGGCCCGGTTTCGGGGTGTGACAAAAATCTAACAAGAGACCATTGCAATCAATAAAGGAACAAACACACATGCTATATTATACATTGCAAATCTACTTGCCTCAATGTCAGAAGATGAAATAATTGGGTAAACTCGAGGAGAAGCCTTTCTACCGCGAAACCCACAATCTAACCTGAACAAATATAACCTAAAACGCAAAGGAGAAGAAAGAAAGGAAAAAGATCAAGATAAAACCTAAATCTAACTAAAAGAAAATGTGATTGAAAGATAAAGATGTGAGAATACTTACCAAATTAGAACCAATGGAAAAGGAAGATCACGAGGAAGAAGTTTAAACGGTCGGATCTTCAAGTAGGATCTTCTAGGGTAGAGTTCTGGCTTGAGAAGGAAGAAGATAGAAATGGGGCTGCAGCTCTCTCTTTCGTTGCAGAAATGAGAATGCAATTAGGGTTAAACTTGTTTAAGAAGAAGATAAAGGGTAAAAGACTGAATTGCCCTTTAAGTGGGTCCGGCGAAAGAATGGACCACTTAAAAGGTTTATGATCGTCGGATCGCGACGAGTCAAGAGACAAAAATCATCAAAACGACGAGACCTTTCCAACGAACCCAAAATCACGGCATTTGGAATATTTCGGAAAAACACTCAATTTTCCTTAAATTGCAACTACCCCCTGCTATGACCAAACGAACTCGGAATCGGACGAGACTTCGGAGATACTATTCTAATGCTAAAAGAAACTCGCTCATGATCTAAAGCCATTTAAATATCTAAAATATAATTAAATAAAATAATTAATAATAAATGGGTCAACGAGCCGGGTTTTGGGCCCAACTGACCCAATAAGGTCATGGACCTTACAAACTGTGGCTAAAATACCAATCATTTTAGGACGCCCATTCCTAGCAACATCCAATGCTTTGATTAATTGTAGGAATGGAGTGATGCAAATTTCGTTTGGCACCATGACAGTTCAACTAAACATCTTTAATGTGAGTAAGCAACCTCAAGATGAGGATGATTAGGTTGGTGAGGCCAGCTACTTACAAGAGTTGGCTGGAAATGTTGCTCCCCAGTTAGGCT
>WHSA01000723.1:0-12500 GCA_012931725.1 Litsea cubeba | reverse complement strand
TCAAGATTTCTCCGAGCTTCCCTCCTTAACCTGCTTAAAGTTCTTTCTATTTCTGGATTGTACTGCAAATCACCTTGATTAGAAGATCGAGTTTCAGGCATATACTGTCAAGAAGAAAGAAGGAAAAAAAAAATTTTAATCAAGAAAAATTTAGAGTAATAAAAAAAATTAACAAATAAAGTAAAAACAATCTATGCTAAAATAAAATAAAAATTGCTAAAAATAAAAATTTTAAGCATAAAAAATTAAACTCTTAATTTTTTTGTTTTTTTTGTTTTTGTTTTTTTTATGTTTTTTTTAATAAAAAAAATAAAAAAAATTAAAAATTGCAGAAAGATGACGTCAGCAAGGAGATGCAAGCGGTGACGTTTCTGTTTTTTTTTTTTTTTTTTTTTTAATTAAAAATTAAAAAAAAATAATTAAAAATAAAAAAATTAAAAATTGCAGAAAGATGACGTCAGCAAGGAGATGCAGGCGGTGACGTTTCTGTTTTTTTTTTTTTTTTTTTTAATTAAAAAAATAATAAAAAAATAAAAAAATAAAAAATTACAGAAAGATGACGTCAGCCAAGAGGATGCAGGCGGTGACGTTGGAAGTTGCTGCAATGGCTTTGGGTGATGATGGCAGGGAGTGAGATGATATGAGAGAAAGAGATAATGAATGAGATAATGAGATATGCAAGATGAGATGAAGAGATGACTAAAAGAAAAAAAAAAATTTGTTGACTGAGTGGAGTTAAGAGGGATAGGACAACAGAGAGTGCACTGCTGGATGAAGTGGCAACGTGGAGAAAAACAAAGAGTTGTTAGGAGGAAGTTTGTTTCTTTTTTTTTTTTTTTAGAAATTCACAAGAAGCATAAAAATCAACTAGAATCACTCCCCGGCAACGGCGCCAAAATTTGGTCGTGCTGTCGCAGGCACCCAAAAAATAATAAAACCTTTACTCCTAAAAATATATGTAGTAGTGTGAGTAAGGATCGTTCCCACGGAGAGTGTTTAGGCCAAATTTTATGCTATGTGATCAAAGATGGGGGTTTTGATTATAATGAAAAAAATGAATAAAAGAAAATAAAGAATAATAATTTAATAAATCATCAAATTAACAAGCATTGGTCAAAGTTAACATCCACATTGGAAATTAAATACTGATCATTGATGCAAAATAAATCAACTAATACTTTGAATATTCATCATTGGAATTAAATTCCTACCTCCTTAATTAGTTAATTAGAAAACACGCGCTCTAATTATCCCTAATTACTAACAATCCAGACAAGCGCCAAAGATTTAATCTAGTAACGCATTAAGATCTTGAGAGATTAATAAATCTAAACAACACAAGCACACGCGGTTGCATTTAATTTAGCCAGGTGTTCTTCCTAATATCTAATAATTTCCTAAGCAGCAAATTATTAAGACTAGTTGCTTCACAAATTAGAGGGATCAAACAATTACGGATTTGATTTCTAATTTAGGAGAAGATTGCAACGAAAAATAAACTAGTATGCATCCTAGCAATTAAACGAAACAATCATGATAATAAATTAAGCACAGAAAAACAACCCATATTCAAAGCATAAATTGAATAATGAAAATAAATTAGATCTCACAGTATTTATTCCGAGGCTTCAGTCTTCTTCAACCAATTACATAAAATTAGCCACGCAGGGCCATACTAACTTGCAAAGAAAATAGTAGAAAAGAAAGAAAGAGAGAGAGAGAGAAAGAGAAAAAAAACTTGCAATGGAGGAAGGTAGAAAACGAGAGAAAAAAAAAACGTGTTATGGGTTGCTGTGGTTGGGTTGCTTTATATAGAATGAAGAGGTAGAACTGTTTATGATTTGGTATTGGATGAGATTCAGCCGTGAGATGAGAGAGTCTTAATGGGAAAGGGTGAGGTGGAGATAAAAGAGTGGTTGGAACAAGGGACTGTTGGTGACTTGGTGTTGAATGAGGATTAGAAAGTGAATAAAGAATTAGAAAGACTCAGAGAACGAAGTGACGTGAGGGAGAGTTTTTTTTTTGGGTTTTGACCGTACCGGGTATAAAATACCCTGTATTTCTTGAAATGGTGTTGACCAAAAGTATAATCCCAAATATGGGTATCAGGCAGAGAGCTTTCACTTTTTTTTCCACTTTACCCTTTTTGTGCGATATCGCAAATATTTGCGATATCGCATAAACTGAATAGTCAATTATATAAGCTGCTCGTTTTCCCTCCCTTTTTTTTTTCCTCTGTGTGCAAGCAAAAAGCAAATCGTTTTTCCCTCATTATTTTTCTGTAGCTGTCTTCATCTTTAGAGGAGGTTTTCAAGAGGATGAAGCATCGCTCTTTTCATTTCTCCAAAGGCATTCAGATGATTCTTCTTACACAATCTTTGACATGTTTGGATTTTTTTGTATACTCTGTCAAATGTTATGTTAAAAATGGTTGGGCATTGAGACACCAAAAACTTATGGTCATGGAGATACTTTTGGAATTTATTCTTATTTTTTTGTTTGATTGTATTAGATGAGCAAAAGATATGAAAGATGAAGACAGTCACATAAAAACAATGAGGGAAAACGACTTGTTTTTCGCTGCAAACAGAGGAAAAACGAGCAGCTCATATAATGACTCTTCAGTTTATGCGATATCGCAAATATTGCGATATCGCACAAAAAGGGTAAAAAGTGGAAAAAAAAAAGAGGCTCTCTGTACGATACCCATATTTGGGATATATTTTTGGTCAACACCATTTCAAGGAATACAGGGTTATTTATATCCTGTACGGTCAAAACCTTTTTTTTTTAAGAAGTTACATGCGTGGAGAGAGAAAAATTAAATAACATATTAAAACTTGTTACATCTTCTCTTTTGTGATATCTTCCTATTTAGATTTATGTTGGACTTGAACCAAGAATTAAAGTTGCACCATTTTTTCGTTCCGGACAATATGAGCCCAATATTGGATATGTTTCCGGAAACTCCTGCTTTCATCAAATTTACCACAATGCCCTTCTGCTTGATTCTTCATCCATTTAGCATCAAATATGAGCACTTCTCTTGCAACTTAGATCTAAAAACTTCTTGATTCAGCAAGAAGCTCTCAAACTCACAACATAAAAGTTGTAGATCTTTTTCTTAGCGTTCCATAGCATCTTGAATCATCTCAATTGGAATTCGGAGGAGAGAGTTATGCTCAAATTACGAAGCGATGTCAAAACTGTCCAAAATCACTCAATTAGCTTTGTTTGCACACAGCACCTCCATTTGCATCCTAAAGTAAAATATAAGAATAATGAGTAGCATTTAGGCATCAAATAAGTATAAAGGACTAAACATTAATGGAGAAAAATATAATATTTTGCATTCTCATCACTAGATGAAAAAAAATAAAAATAGAGGGGGGTATATATATATCCATTAATCCATATGAATAATTCCTTACAAAATGAAAGGGGGAAAGAGAAGCACACCTACTTCATTACATTAAAAAAAAAACACCCCAGCAAGACATACAAAGAGGAAACAGCAAATACCAGTGGTCCAATAATCAAGAGAATCCTACTAGCTCGGTCAAGCAGTTCCCTCAGGCTTCTTTCAGCATTTCGCCGAAAATCCCGACCAATGCTACTATCACACCGGACCGGACGAGCGGCCCGAAAGGAACACCCCGGGAGGCAGAAAGGCGAATCCTGTTCGCCCGCGTAGCAGCCCGTCTATCTGATCAGCCATCTCTCGTCCCGATCTGTCAACCGCAATAAGACGCCTGACACGACAATTCCGACCTCCAACATGAAGTCCCACGGAGCGCTACTCGCGCTTCAGTCAGCTGCCCTCTCTGCAATGAGGAGAGTCCGGTTCATAATCATCATTCAAGTGAGAATTCAATGCTTCCCACTGAATGATATTGACAAGCCAAAAGTTCGTCAGATATCCCTCCATCATTCCGACTACGCCGCCCAAGTAGCTTAGTAACCAAAATGAGATTTTCAAGCATGACGGGTTGGATACCCGGTCCTTCTCAGCAAACCAAGATAAGGGATAAGGTACTCAGGCGCCACGCGAAGCTCATCGGTCGACCAGTCAACCATATTGCGGAAGAGAACCCGCGTGTGGTCAAGCAAAAAGTCCTGGCGAGTATACCCCGGAGGCGCAGTCACCTGAATCACCTGACGTTCCAGTACCTCGTCAGGTGAGTTTGAGCCACTCTCCGAATGAGTGTCATCCTCAATGCCAGACATGATAAATGGAATGAAGGGGACAACAGACAAAAAAATTGGAGAGAAGAAGATAAGGGATGACTATGTGAAGGTGAGAAAAAGTCTACCCTTTATATAGAATCTTCGTCCCCTGCGAAGGAAGGCTTGCAAAGGAAGAAGAACCGTATCCTCGAAGCATGCAAACAAGACGTGAGACAACTAGAGGAGACGGAACAACGACTCACCTCTGCACACCTTGGCAATCGTGAAGCCAATCTTGATGTGACGCAGGCACAGACTGAGCAGCCAAGTCCATTCGAAAATCCCTAAATACAGAAGCCTCATTATGAGGATCTTTGCCTCGAATACTGACATCCCACGGAGTTCCGGAACACTCCCTTCTGAGTTTGTCAAAGCCCTTTTGCTCTTGATTTGGGTGGGCGATCTAAGGTGTGTGGGGATATTTCCGGACCACCAGAGACCGCCAGCTCAGCAGGTCTTGGCCTCCCCCGGCAGCGCCATCTCTTCCAGCTCATCGAGTCTCGGTCTCGGCCACATATCTCAGCACATGCCTCCATCTCGGCAGACTCCCACCTCGGCACATGTCCCCGGTCGCCAACCAGGTCAAGGTCGCTCCCGACCACGGGCATTCCCGACCTGAGACCACGACCTGACCCAGGTCACGCCTCTCGGCCGCTAGCCAAGGCAGCAACTGACAGCCGTCCTCCCATGGACACTCAAGCATGTTACAGGACGTGCGACAAGACAAGGGCACTAGGCTCCAGGGTATGGCCCGATAGGACAGATGGACTGCGATAAGACTTCCTGTCAGAGCACAGAGCTCTCTCTCTATCTCTCTCCAAAGTCAGCTCTCTCTCCCTCTTCCTGTCCATATAAGGAGCAACAGGCGCAGAGAGCAAAGGATCTGATCCAACCCCCAGATCCAATGGAGAACACACAGAACCACACTGCTGCTATCATTTTCTTCCCCATCTTCCATCCTTAGTCTAGTTCCAGCACTGACTTAGGCATCAGAGGGCCTTGCGCTGCCCGCAACCAGGGTCGTCTGACCTCCTACTGTTCTTCTTCCTCCCTTTCCAGGTTTCAGGCAGGCATCGGTTCTTCTTAAAGAGCTCCGGCTCCACCCCCTGTGAGTCCGCGTATTTTTATGTACCTATAATTGGCACCGTTTGTGGGAACTACGAGCAAACAACCATCTTCCCTATTCCCTAACACCATGCCTTGAAGAACCAGAAAGAGAACGGAACCATTGACATTGTCAACGGACGGTCCCCCGCCAGGAAAGGTGTGAGGACCCGTCGCTAGACGTACCTAGTGGGACCCAATTTGACCAAGTCAACCATAGGTTATCCTATTTAATAGGTGGTTAGCATGAGTAGTTAGTAATTTCCATTAATTTAGCCTAGTAATTTATAAGGTTAGGGCCCTTGTGAGATTAATAGTGCCCCCTAGATTTAATTAGCCAATTAGATGCCTTAGTTGTAATCCTAATTCTAGATGGGTTTCCCTTAGAAAGTTGTGCATTTAACCTTAGAATGACCCAATTACCCATGGCCTAACCCATTAACTTATTAATTATATGAGGGCACTCTAGTCTTTCCTACCCCACCTCTTTGGAAATTCCAATACCTTAAATGACCTTGGCCTCCTTTATTCTCTACCAAGTAAACATGGGCACTTTTGTCATGATAATTAGCCTACCTTTAGGCTCCGGTAGGCAAGTTGGCCGAGCTCAGTTGAAGCCGAGCTCCATGCCTAATTGGCCGATCTCAGTTGAAGCCGAGCTCCATGCCTGGTTGGCCGAGCTCAGAGCAGGATGACCGAGCTCAGTGCCTCGTCGCCGAGTTCAGAGCAGGGTGACCGAGCTCAATGCCTGGTAGGTAGAGCTCAGTGTATAGTTGGCAGAGCTCAGAGCAGGTTAGTCGAGCTCCGTGCCTGGTTGGCCGAGCTCAGAGTAGGTTGGTCTTTCCTACCCCCACCTAGTGATCTGTAGATTTGTGGTTGTATGATTGGTCTGCCGAGGGTTATGATGCCGGCATGGCCCGTTCAGAATAGTCTCGGGCAGGAAAATCAGCCTACAAGCTCGTCGCCGAGACCATGGAATGCATCCCACTTGAATCTCAGAATCAATAAAAGCTGCTTTCGCCTTGTCATCAATTTCTCATCTCCCTGACTGATTCCGGCAGCACTGGGTCTACGCCCTGGAAATGGCCTGGAGTTCTTACACTCGGCCTTTCCTAAAGTCCCGGGTTTTGAACCCACTCAAGGGTCTACGCCCTGGAAACAGCCTGGAGTTCTTACACTCGGCCGAATTCCTAAAGCCCGGCTTTTGAACCCACTCAAGGGTCTACGCCCTGGAAGTAGCCTGGAGTTCTTCAACTCGGCCGAATTCCTAAAGTCCCCAGGGTTTTGAACCCACTCCAGGGTTAACAGCCCTGGAAAAGGCCTCGAGTCCGGACACTCGGCCGAATTCCTAAAATCAGGGTTTTTACACCCCTCAAAGATCGTCGCCGAGCTCACGCTCACATAGCCGAGACCGGCGGAATGATGGTTCCGCTTCGGCACGAGGCAGCTCGTCTCGGATGAAGCCAGCCATTTCGGCCAAAATCAGCTTTTTCAGAGAGAGAGAGCTGTGCCAGCACTCAAAACACACCTCTCAAGTATTCCAGAACAGTGCAAGGAAAGTAAAAAGAAAGCAAAAACGCTGTACACAATACAATCCATTGCAAAATCCTTCCTTTTTATTCATTGTGAACTGCTTCATTACAAGAGTTACAGAACAGAAAAGAAAATACAGAAAGGAGGATCGCAGTCCTCTAAAAGCAAAAAATGAAGCAAAGTACTGGGAGACTCTGATCTTCACCGACTCTTCAGGCTGCAGGCTCGAAGACGCCGGATCATTGCCTGGAGGTTCTGAGTGATCCTGAAATTCAGTAAGCTCTACAATACGCTGTGGTTGGTCAGACCAAAGCGATTGCAGAGCCCCTCCAGTTTGGAGGCACAGGACCTCGCCAAGCTCTTCAACACCCTCTGGTCAGTGAGACCAAAGTTTGAAGAACCCCGAGGTCCAGCAGGCCTCGACTCCACCCTTAGTCTTACCATCCTGACAGGGCGCAAGCTCGATGCGACACAGGACCCTGCAGGATCGGCAGACACCAAGGGCCCGACCGTCCCACAGTTGCAGAGGACTTCCCTGCAACTAAACCAGGGACGATCGGCCGTGAACCCGCGTTCAGAGAGCGCGCAGTCCACGGGAAGTTCCTTCAGAGAGTGCGCAGACCACGACTGGCCCCCCCCCTCGGAGAGAGCCGTCCGCAGGCGCAGGGGATCCCCCCGGGTCAAAGGTTCCAACGCGCTCACTGGACATGGCTCCCACGACTGTGTGATTTAAAATTCCGTTCATTTTCTTCTCCCTTGGCGAACCTTCCATCCCTATTTATAGGAAGAAGAAGGGCTCAACCTCCGAAGGGGTTAATGGGGCGAAGTATCCCACGCGTTACGTGGGACGCGCGCCTTCATGTCTGTTGACCAGCGACTCCTGGGGCGCCACGTGGTGACGCCCGCCCGTTTCCCTCATCGACCGTGCCACCATGCTTATTGCTATTTATGGACTCCAGAATACGGAGAATCGGCACAGACAGCTATGCAAACCGTACGACTCTTTCTACCTCAATGGTCATGCGTCGCAATAAAGGCATTCAATGCTATTCAATGTCACATTCAAAAACAAAAGAGAGGAAAGTAAAGGAGCCCGTTTTTCATTGATAATAGAAAGTATTACAAGGCAGGAAGCAAAAATATTACAAGCTACTGTGGTCTCGGCGACTCCACCAGGTCGATCACCGTTTCAGAAGGGCCAGAAGCTTCAGCCGAGACCGGGACCCTCGCTTGGAACGTCGCTGGCAGAAGCTTCAGCCCACCGAGTCAGACTCAAGGCAGCTCGATTCTGGCTCTCTCCCGAAGGCAAACTCTACAGAAAATCATTCACGGGTCCATAACTCCAATGCGTCCACCCAAGCAAGGTGGACAACTTCCTGTATGAGATCCACGAAGGAATCTGTGGCAGTCACATAGGAGGCCGATCACTGGCCTACAGGGCTATAAGCCAAGGCTACTGGTGGCCCTACATGCAGAAGGACGCGCAGGTGTACGCCAGGAAATGCGAGAAGTGCCAGAAGTTCTCCCACTCTCTCCATCAGCCAGCGCAAGATCTGAGTCCCCTCTCTAGTCCGTGGCCCTTCGCTCAATGGGGCCTGGGGACGTCCCAAGTAATTATCGCTGCTTTTCTCCTACTTGCCTTGCTTAACCTGATTGACGCCGGACTGATATTCTTTTTTGCCTATTGAGCAGAGGCAGGCGCAAGTCTCCGATCGAGGAGAGGACATGGAGGGAAGTTCGAGGGAGCCCGTCGTCAAGGACCTGGCTGCTAAGTTTAGGCAGAGGTCATCGTCTTCTGGGGCCCCATCGCCTGCCGGTACTCGTACTGCTTCGGGTCCGGTGGGTGCTGGTGCTCCCTCTGCTCCTGCCCCCGCTCCGAGCGGGGGAGCCCGGCGACGCTCGCCGGACCGCTCGAACGAGGGGTCCCCGCCCAGGAAAAAGTCCAAGGCGGGGGAGAAGAGTTCGAAGGCTGATCTGCAGTCGAAGGGCAAAACTCCTGCACACGCCCCTGGAGCTAAAGCTCCACCCGAAAAGGGGGGCGAGAAGAGCGCGCCGAAGGAAAACAGTGCGAAAAGAGCGCGCCGGTCAGCAATTCGACTGTCGGGCCGACCCGCGAGCCACCCATCTCGGCGGGGCAAGGGTCCGGATCGGCTAATGGGCCCCGAATTGCCCCAGCGTTGTGGAAGCCGAGGATGGAAACTCAACCCGGCAAACCCCTGAACGTCGAGGACCGACTGTTGGGGAATGCCGACGTGATCGGGGCCCTCGCCAAGGCCTGCGCCCTGCCGAGAGACATGGAGGACCACGAGAAGTTCGACGACGAGAGCCTGATGGTCACAGCGATCCAGGCCGACCTCTTGGTAAGTGTTTTCGGCGCCCCCTTTCCAGTGGTCTAGCTCGGCTGTTCCTGTTTTGATTCTCCTTTTTTCCCTTGCAGGACGTGCAGAGGCTCCTAACCGTGTTAGGAAGGAGGGATAGGAATGCTGCGAGGGTGACCCACCTGAAGTCCGAGCGGGAGAAGCTGAAGAAGGAGCTGGACGAGCAGCGGAGGGGAATGTTGGAGCTGAAGGAGGCCAGCGCTGGAGAGTCTGCTCGGTTGGCATCGGCTCTGATTGACGTCGCCGAACTCTCGTCCAGGGTCAATCATATAAAAGGCGAGCTCTGAAGTCTGAATCGACGGCCGAGGTGGCGAGGTTGCGAGGGGAGGTCTTGGCTGGTCGTGCTGAAAGAGAAACTGGTGAGGGCGAACGCTGACCTGGAATAGGAGAAGGCCTCTCTGCAGTCCGTGGCCCAATCTGTCTTCCAGAACGGGGTGGACCGCGCCACTGAGCTGTACGAGAAACAGGTGGAGGAGATCACTTCCATTCTGTTCGAAGAAGGATGCCTGGCCGCACTGAGACGTGCGGGGGTCCCTGAAGACCACCCTGTCTACCGGGACTTGCCGAAGTACTCGGACCCGGCCCCTGAGCCGAGCTCCGCTCCTGCAGCCGTAAGTGCCCCAGTTGAAGCTCCTGCAGTTGCTCCTGCTGCTGACGACGCTCCAGCTGCCCCGGTCTTGAGCGATGCCCCGGTCGCCAGCGATGCTTCGGCCGTGCCTCAGGGTGAGACCTCTTCTGCCCCTGGTTCGGGTGAGGTACCGGTCAAAACAAAAAAGAAAAGAAAAGAAACTCTCTCAAAAAAAAAAGGGAGGAAAAAAAAAAAAAAAAAAAAAAAAAAAAAAAAAGGGAAGAGGGGCTGGCCCACAGGCCACGTGGCCGTACGGCCAGATCCGTACGGATCTGTCCGTACGGCCCACACAATAAAAAAAAAACATGAAAAAAAAAAAAAAAAAAAAAAAAAAAAAAAAAAAAAAAAACACGTGTAAAAAAAAAAAAAGGGGGAAAACACGTGGAAAAGAAAAAAAAAAAAAAGAAAAGAAGAAAAGAAAAAGAAAGAAACAAAAAAAAAAGAAAGAAGAACTTTTTTTCCCTACAATGGAGTTTTCTTGAAAAAGAAGAACTTACTTGAAGCCATTGATGGAGAAGAAGAAGAAAACTCTTGAAGATCTTGAAGAAGAAAAGCTCTTGGTCTTGAAGCCCTCTTGAGATTATTGCAAAAGAAAGTAGTAAGAGCAAGAGATCCAACCTCCTCCTTGCTTTTATAGAAGAGAGCAAACCAAAGAAGGAAAGAAGAAAGAGGTAAGTGTTACTAATTAGTAACCTTACCAAAAGAAAGAAATTAGAAAGATTCTTTCCCAAAAGAAAGATATCTTGAGGGATTCTCTCCCAAAAAGAAATCAATGAGAGATTTTCTCCCAAAAATCAATCTATGACGGATTCTTTCCCAAAAGAAAGATATCTTGAGATATCCTATCCCAAAATAAAGGGATAATGAGAGATTTTCTCCCAAAAATCAATCTATGACGGATTCTTTCCCAAAAGAAAGATATCTTGAGATATCCTATCCCAAAATAAAGGGATAATGAGAGATTTTCTCCCAAAAATCAATCTATGACGGATTCTTTCCCAAAAGAAAGATATCTTGAGATATCCTATCCCAAAATAAAGGGATAATGAGAGATTTTCTCCCAAAAATCAATCTATGACGGATTCTTTCCCAAAAGAAAGATATCTTGAGATATCCTATCCCAAAATAAAGGGATAATGAGAGATTTTCTCCCAAAAATCAATCTATGACGGATTCTTTCCCAAAAGAAAGATATCTTGAGATATCCTATCCCAAAATAAAGGGATAATGAGAGATTTTCTCCCAAAAATCAATCTATGACGGATTCTTTCCCAAAAGAAAGATATCTTGAGATATTCTATCCCAAAAATAAAGGGATCATGAGAGATTCTCTCCAAGTAAAGATATTCTTAGATATTCTCTATCCAAATGAGATATTTTTGGATATTCTTTACAAAAATGACACCATATGAGATCTAAGCCATTTCAAAAGCTTAAGGTCCCATGGGTTAGCCCATATGAGCCAGGTTTGACCACCTAGGCACACAAAAAAAAAAAAAAAAAAAAAAAAAAAAAAAAAAAGAAAAAATTTTGGGCTTTTAGTCAAAGAGAAATCCCTCTTACCAAGAGCATACAAAAATGGTTCCATGCCTCTTTTGAGTTGATTCAACCATACAAAAGAAAATTCCAAGCCCCATGAGCTTCCAAAAATCAAACCATCCAGCCTCATATACCAAATTGAGCCAAAATCTTGAAATTGACATTCCATCAAACCAAATCCTGGTCCCCTAACTTGCCACATACAGCCTGTTAGGTCACAAGACCAAAACCAAAAACCAAAACCTGATCCCCTAACTTGCCACATACAGCCTGTTAGGTCACAAGATCAAGACCAAAATTGATCCCCCAACATTTCACATACAGCTTGTTGGGTCACATGATCAAAACCAAACCCGACCCCTAACCTGCCATATATAGCCTGTTAGGTCACAAGGTCAAAACCCAAATCCACATCCCTGATGTCATCTTCAAAACTTTGCCTCGAGATGGTACGTGATCCCTTTCACTATCATAAAATTCCCCTGGAAGCTCAAAAGGCTACAAATACCAAAAGAAAGATTGCTCAAAGACTCTTGGTCAAGTCATAGGCTCTCCTTCAAAAAATCTCTTCGAGGCACATCGACTACAAAAGTTAAGCAACTCGCCGCTGTACCTCGAGGGGGCATTTGTTGACACCAAAAATGTCACTTTGCCTTTTCAAGATCCAAAGAGCTACATGAAGTCGCAACCTGCCATAAATAGGCAATGCTGCTTCCAAAAATAAAATCTTGTCAGAATCAAACAAAACTGCAAGATTCTTCCAGACAGCCAAAAGAGGAGTACACAAGAAGTTTCGGGCCATTTCAAAATCATTTGGCCTAACTTCGCTTCTCCGACAGCCAAATCAAGCCTCTCGGTGGTAAAGCTCTCCGGGACCATGGTTTCCAAGACAGAACCTATGGATCATCTTAAAATGACTCCAATAGGTTCCCTGTCAAATTTCAAGTCAATCGGACATCGGTTGACCGCACATCAAACCGCGACATCTTCATCGCGACAAAAAAGCAAGTCTGCAGGTGATAGGACCCCAAACGGCTTCTAAACTCAAACAAAAGCCTATGGTTGGTCTTATTTATTGCTCAGGAGGCTTC
>WHSA01000815.1:0-171581 GCA_012931725.1 Litsea cubeba | reverse complement strand
TTTCACCTTTTCACATGACATTGCAGTGGATAGATAAACATTGCATTGGCGTTTTTTTTTTTTTTCTGAGAAGTCTCAGTGAAAATCTTATTTTACTTTATCTGGAGAAGTAACAGCCAAAATCTTATTAATAAAGTAAAAATGGAAAGTCTGGTTTTATTAAAAAAGTCTCAAGGGAATCCATTGTCCAAAGTCTTTTGTCTACACCTTCCCAAGAGTATCACTTCCAAAAGAATTTCCATCAATTCAGTAACCATTGTTAATACGAAATCTCTTAACTCCTAAAAATTAGGTTCCACATCTTCCTTCCCCCCACTACTTCCATGAAATCTTCAGTACGAGAAACTTTATGATTTGAAATCATGAACAATCTTTGAGATTTTCAAGCCATAGGGGTTTCACCTATCCTAAGATCTTTCCAAAAAAGTACTCTACTTCCACCTCCAACCAAAAATATTGAATAATGCAAAAGTTCCCCACCTTATGAGAGACATCTCCCAATTTCATCATGTCTTTCCACACTCTAGGACCTTCCTTATACTTTTTCTAATTCCCGTGTCCAGCCCCGGTGCCTCAAAATTTGAAGCCTGATACTTATTCATAAAATATCCTTCAACAACAAATCTTCATTTCCATTTGCATAAAACAGCCCAACCTTTTTTCCACAATGTTATCTATTCCCAACCTCGCATTTATTTGGTTGTTTTTTTTTTCACATTCCCCTGTTTGATAAGGTGATTTTTTCTCCTCCCCTCAACCCTACAATGAGAAATTCCTTTAGGTTTATTCTGAGTTTTTTAGCACACTCTGTTGAGACAAAGAAAAGTGAAAGGAAAAAATACCACACTGAAGGGTGGTTTAAAAATTTGATTGATGATGATAATTTTAACCTAAAGGGACAAATACCTTGGCATCATTATCATATGCTATATTGTGGGAAGTCCCACATCCCACATCGCCAAGTCCTAAGTTGGATAGGACTTCATATACCTGTTTGGGCCTTCCACCTATCAGCTTAAGTTTTGGGTTGGTATATGGTTTATTACATGGTATCGTAGCCAAAGGGTCTCGAGTTCAAAACCACGCAGGGCAAAAATGCCCCATGCCGCGTTGTGTGTTTGTGCGTGCGCAAGGCAAGAGCGCCCCATGCCGCGTTTTTGTCTTGTGCGGACATGTGGTTCGGATCCGGGTGGTGTCCTCCTCGAGGGGGGGGGGGGGGGGGGGTGTTAAATAGTTGTTTGTGCAGTTTCCTATCATCAATTGGTTTTGGAATTACTGGCTAGCCAAGAATACGGATTGGATTATGATGAAACATTAACACCGGTTGCCTAAATGACTACAATTCGCACTTTAATGGTAGTTGCAGCTATCAAAGAATGGCCTATTCTTCAGATGGATGTCAAAAACGCATTCCTACATGGTTTCAGAGCGGTTTCGATCCCGTCGTTCTTGTATAGCCCACGTGGCTCTTGTCGTTGTTATCTAGCTCACGTGGCAGGCCCGTCCATGAAATTTGTTGGGCCTGCACGTGAGGGGGAGTGTTGGGAAGTCCCACATCCCACATCGCCCAAGTCCTAAGTTGGACAGGGCTTCGTATACCTGTTTAGGCCTTCCACCTATCAGCTTAAGCTTTTGGGTTGGTATATGGTTTATTACACTATATATTTCTTGGTATCAACAATAGACTTTTAAGTGGAAATAATATTTTGTAAGCTGGTTGAGTATGTGTATGTGTGCCGGAATTTGATACTTGGTAACAAAGTGTTTGACTCATCAAATCAAATAAACAAAGGGTTTATAGATTCCTCATAACATTCAAATAAATTTAAATGACTGTTTATTTTTAAATAAAATGATATAGGAAAAACAATAATACACAGTATACAAGTCTTATTGTACCCCAACATGGTTGCGACAAGGCTTTGATGGTGATGATACAAGTCTTACTTTTCAATAAAATGATGCAGGAAAAACAATAATACACGGTAGTAAACAAGTCTTATTTTTATATAAAATGATATAGGAAAAACAATAATACACAGTATACAAGTCTTACTGTACCCCAAAATAGTTGGGAGAAAGTTTTGATGATGATGATACAAGTCTCACTGTAACTAATCAAGTAATAGAATTTTCAATATTTTAGTTGGATTTCAAAATAAGAAGATGTATTATAATACTTTAACAACTACAAATAATGTTTATGCTAGCAATAGAAGAATTTGTGAAGAATGCCACAGTCATGCAAATCTAACTAGGTACAATTACCATTTTAGAGAATCCAATCAACATGCCCATTTTATGTGGTGTTAGTTTGGAGGTCAGTCTTTAGAGTGTGGAGCACGTGGTGTGATAAAGGTCAATTTCTAGATAGATTGCTCAACACTTGAAGGTTAGTAAGCAATAAGATAATCAGCTACTTTTTCCTTAACAAACAACAAAAGAAAGGATGGCAGGATTAATAAATAAGAAAGAGGGATAAATTGATGCCGAATGATCGGTTTTTTGTAAGGAAACTTTTTGATATTTCCCGGAAAGAGTGGCAGATTGGAAATAATAACGTGTGAATTGCCGGATAATCACATTGGTAGTGTGTAGTACAATGCTCTAGGTTCTTGGATCCTAGAGCCCAACAGTCAGGGGCAGACTTAGGCATAACCAGGCGGATGCTGTTGTACCCGTTAGACCATGGTATGCATAAAAAAATCCAATAAAATTGTGGGTCCACCTTCAAAATCCACATGAAAATCCTCAATTTGCCCCCAAAACCAAACTATCTGTTAAGTTTCACACCCCTCAACGAAAATGCAGGGGTCCGCCACTGCCAACAGTCCCTTTTGTATTTATACATGAATAGAAAATCCAACACAACTTGGTATCATTCACAATGAATTTGGAGAAACAAACCTAAAAATAAAGAAAGTTGTGCAAGGATAAATGCATCTATGTATAATAAGGACGTCGTATTTCTTTACAATTATTTATAGGTCTTTTACCAAAATAATACCACATTTTGAGATTTTTAAGAATTAATACCAAATTTCACACCTACCAATACAAGCCTCTCTCAAAATTTAAAAGTAAGAATTCCCTCTTTATATAAGCTCTTTTAATGGAGTATCTCCACACTACCTTCCCCTTCTGTTTTCTCTTCTTATCCTCTTCACAAAAACCCTACGCCATCTCTTCTTCACTATCACCTCTCTCCTTGGGATGAGCGAAGTTGATAATTTGAAGTTGGCTCATAATTTCTTTGCTTATCACATGGGTTCCTGAGCAGAGTTTTCCGATAGCCTCAAGGCTGGCAGAGGTGAAACCTAGGGTCTGAAGGGTCCTATCTTAGGGGATATGCTTCTTTCAGTTTCATAATATCATCGTCAATTGGAATGTCAGGAGTTTGGGGAGGCCAAAGAAGTGGGCAGCGGTTAGGAAATTGGTCAGATCTCAGAAGGTGGATATGTTGCTCTTGTTAATAAAGCCCAAGGCCTAAGGCCCATGAGAAGATCCAACTCATATATCACACGTGGATTGATTGGGTTCAATTGTAATACAACTGTACATATTATTTTAATTAGTTAGTTTCCTTATCTTAGAATAGCAAGTAACTTAAACTGGTTAGTTTCCTTAACTTTGAGCCTTGAATAAGGCATGTAATACCTATATATATTGATGAGTGCTCTCCAATAAGACACACGACAATACATTCTCAGTATTTATTCAATAATCATGGCTCTCAAGGTTCTGTGTTCATGAAATTGTCATGGTATCAGAGCCAAGTTCAAGAAAACCTTGCTTTTTTTATCTTACATAGTATCAAGGCAATAAGAGATCATCCCTGATCATCACAGATCATCTCCGATCAAGATGTGGCCCACTTCAGATCATCATCAGCCCCTCTGGGAATCTCTTCCATCCTGGTCGACTGAAATTATCCAACTTTCTGGTATTTTTTCAAGATTTTATGATCATCAGAGGTAGGCCATCTACTAATTTCTAGGATTTTTCAATTTTCTCCACAAGATTCAATCTCAGCCGTCTAGAATCTTGGATCTTGATCCTTTTTGAGGATTCCTTATTCCATCAGTTGTGAAATTTACATCTCATCTCATCCTTTGCCTCTGATCTGTCCTCAGATCATCTGGTGGGTCCCACGAACAAAACCCATCTCTGTGCTGTGTTCGTCGGGCTTGTTTTCTGGGCTGTTTTGGGTGTTGTTTTACACAACTATTCTGGGAACAGTTTCTGGTTATATTTCTGCTGCATGCTTTTTCAATCCTTATCTGCTGTGTTCAATACGTGTCCCTACTGCTGTTGTTTTCACTTGGCAGGGCCCACATAGTGGATCTTGAGCCCTGTTGTGCACAAATTTTGGTGATGTTTTTTTTTGGGTTTTATATAGTTTCTCTTCACTGATTGCTCAGTCTTATTGCTATTAAATCATATTTTTTGGCCAACATCGTTTGCTATGGAAAAATCTAAAGTTCCCTTCATCCGGTTCACGGGAAAGAACTACCCTGCTTGGTCTTTTCAGTTCCAAATATACCTTGAAGCTAAAGAATTATGGGGATATATTTCTGGTTCTGACCCTATACCCACTGAGGATGAGAAGAAGATCTCCTCTTGGCATACTAAAGATGCCAAAATCAAAACCTAGATTCTGGGATCCGTTGAACCTCATTTGATCATGAACCTAAAACCCTACCCCACTTCTAAAGACATGTGGGGGTATCTGTGGCAAGTGTACCATCAAGATAACTCCGCACGTCAATTTCACCTTGAATGTGCGATTGCTGAATATGCACAAGGAACCTTGTCGATCCAAGATTACAATTCGGAATTCCGAACCCTATGGTCGGAATACGATAGTATTAAGTATGCAGGTGTGGCTGCCAACGTTTTGATCGTCATTCGCGATCTTTAGGCCTCTAGTCAGCGGGATCAATTTTTGATGAAATTATGGAATGAATATGAAAGTGTCCGATTTGCCCTGATGAATCGGACACCTCTACCTTCCTTGGTTGTCTACTTGAATGAACTCTTACGCGAGGAACAGCGCATGGCAACCTCGGTCCATATGGCTCAACAAAAGACTGAGACCTATTCAATTGTGTTCTCAGCCAGTAAAGCTTCTCAGCCTCAAACTCGAGACTTGAGCAAAACTCAATGCTACAGTTGTCAAAATTTGGGCATCTTGCATCTCAATGCAAACAAAAAGTCTGCAGTTACTGTAAAAAGTAGGGACATATCATCTCTGAATGTCGCCGCTGCCCACCTCGTCTGTCCCCACAGACTCCTCAGTATCAGACTCCACACGCTTATGTTGCTTCTTCAGTTATGCCTACTGCCACATCTACACCTTCACAGCCTGGGTCCTCATCATCTCTAACCCCTGAGCTCGTTCAACCAATGATTCTCAATGCCTCTCTGCTTTTGGTTTCTCAGGTACGTCATCTCCATCTTCTACTTGGTTCCTTGATTCCGGGGCGTATAATCATATGACGTATTCCCATTCCTCACTCTCCAATGTGACCAAATACAACGGCAATCTTCATATACAAACTACTAACGGAGGCGACATACCCATTACTGCTCTCGGAGATATCACTGGTCCTCTTCCTTTAAACAATGTTTACCTTTGTTTAAATTTAACTTCAAACCTATTGTCAATTGGACAACTTGTTGAAAATAATTATAACATCTCTTTTTCTTCTTCTGGTTATGTTGTGCAGGACCAGATATCCGAGAAGGAGATCGCGAGGGGGCCTAAGTGTGGAAGCTTGTTTCTGCTGGATTTTAATAAGCCTTCTAGGAATATATTTGACAATAATGTCTTTTGTTTTTCTATTAGAGATAACTGCCAATTGTGGCATAATAGACTTGGCCATCCTAATCCCAAAGTTTTATCCCTTCTATTAAATTCTGGTTTATTACATAAAACTCCTGGTTTATCTTCTTGTGTGCCTTTTGATTGTGTAACTTGTTAAATGGGAAAGAGTAAAACTCTTCCTTTTCCTATTTCCACTTCCCACAGCACTAAATGTTTTGATTTGGTTTATAGCGATGTATGGGGAATTGCTCCAGCTCTTTCTCATGCTCACTATAAATACTTTGTGACCTTTATTGATGATTTCAGTCGATTCACATGGGTTTATTTTCTGCATTCCAAATCTGATGTTTTTACTGTTTTTAAAACTTTTTTTGGCTTATGTTGAGACTCAATTTTCCACTTGCATTAAAATCTTGCGATCTGATTCAGGCGGGGAATATGTGTCTTTTGATTTTCAAACGTTTTTACTAACCAAAGGCATTATTTCTCAACGAACTTGTCCTTATACTCCACAGCAGAATGGAGTCACTGAACGGAAGAATAGACATCTCCTTGATGTCACTCGTTCCCTTCTGCTTGAATCATCGGTTCCTACCCGTTTTTGGGTTGAGGGATTGGCTACTGCAGCTCATCTTATCAATCGCATGCCCTCACCCTCTATTGAAACTCAGAGCAATATCTACCAGTTGTACAGACATCAACATCCTATGATGACCTTCATTTTTTTTGGGTCAATTTGCTTTTGTGCATTTGCCTCCTTCGAAAGGAACCAAAACTAACAGCTCAAATCATCTAAGGTGTGCCCTTTTTAGGAATATGCACCCTTCCAGAAAGGGTGTCCTTTGCTATGATCCCACCATTAGTTGCATCCGTACCTTTAGGAATGTTGTTTCTTGGACAACCAAGTATTTTTCTTCCAAACAACACCTTGATCCTCTAGACCCCTCATTAGTTTCCTTACATGGTTTTTCTGAAAACAAATCTATTGTTTCGCTTTAATCTTGACTTTGTGTATCCACAACGGAACAAAGATGCGCCTACAAGTACTCCCCCTCTTGATCTTCCTCCGACACCGGGTCCTCCTCCGGAAATTGGTCATCTGGGCCTCCTTCATTGTGTCGCTCCACTCACATTTCAGTCCCGCCAAACCGCTATGGGTTCTCTTATACTTCCTTAATGGCCACTTTGTCATCCTCTTCCATCCCGCACTCCTATTCTCAGGCTGTGTAGCACCAATGTTGGAACCAGGCTATGCAAGAGGAATTGGAGGCTTTAGAACAGAATCACACTTGGGATGTTGTCCAGTCTCCTCTGGGTATCAAACCTATTGGCTGTAAGTGGATTTTTTCTCTCAAGTTAAAAACAGATGGCACATTGGATAGATATAAGGCCCGTCTCGTTGCCCTTGGAAATCGATAAGAATATGGCATTGATTATGATGAAACTTTTGCTCCCGTCGCCAAAATAACCAAGGTTCGCACAATTCTTGCCGCTGCTGCATCTCAGTCTTGGCCTCTATATCAGATCGATGTCAAAAATGCGTTTCTTCATGGCGATCTCAAAGAAATTGTTTATATGCGTCTGCCTCAGGGGTACTCATCTGGGAAGGGTATGGTTGCCAAACTTCGTCGCTCCGTCTATGGTCTGAAGCAAGCTCCTCGCGCATGGTTTGAGAAATTTCAAGATGCTCTTCTCCGATTGGATTTTCATCCGAGCCAGTATGATCCTTCTATGTTCTTGCATCATGCTTCGTCCGGGATTACTGTGCTACTGGTCTACGTGGATGACATTGTAATTACCGGTCCCAATGCACATATGATTCAGGAACTCCAAGCTTCTCTTAATAAGACATTTCACATGAAGGATCTCGGCCCCTTAAACTATTTGCTTGGTCTTGAAGTTCATCAATCGCCTAAGGGGATAGTTCTCACTCAGCACAAATACACGGTTGACCTCATTGACTTGGCCGGCCTTACTGCTTCAACTCCAGTTGATACACCGGTCAAACTAAATATCAAACTCAGTAAAGAGGAGGGTGACCTTCTTCCAGATCCTACAACATATCGCCTTAGTTGGTAGCTTGATCTACCTCGCGATCACTCGGCCTGATATCTCCTATGCGGTCAACCTCATGAGTCAATTCATGACTGCTCCTCGTCATCTTCATATGGCTGCTGTTCGCCGCATCATTCGGTACCTTATTCACACACCTAATCGCGGGTTATTTTTTTCCATCCAACAATCCTCTATCTCTTAGCGCTTATTCCGATGCTGATTGGGCTGGGTGTCCGGATACTCGCAGATCTACCACTGGATGGTGCATGTTTTTGGGTGACAGCCTGATTTCCTAGAAATGCAAGAAACATGAAAAGGTTTCTAAATCTTCTATCGAAGCTGAGCACCGCGCCATGTCTGCTGCGTGCTCCGAAATTCTTTGGCTACGCGGACTCCTTTCCGACATTGGGTTCCCAGCGGAAGGTGCTTCCCCACTCTATGCGGATATTACAAGTGCCATTCGGATTACTGAAAATCCGATTTTTCATGAACGCACTAAGCACATCGAGGTTGATTGTCACTTCATATGTGATGAACTTAAGCGTGGTGTCATTAGTCTTCCGCATGTCTCCACTGAGCTTCAACTTGCTGATATTCTTACTAAAGGACTTCCACGACTGCGTCATCAGTTATTGGTTGGCAAATTGATGCTTGTTGATTCTCCCGCATCAATTTGAGGGGGGGGGGGGGGGGGGTGTTACTAAAGCCCAAGGCCTAAGGCCCATGAGAAGATCCAACTCATATATCACACGCGGATTGATTGGGTTCAATTGTAATACAACTGTACATATTATTTTAATTAGCTAGTTTCCTTATCTTAGAATAGCAAGTAACTTAAACTGGTTAGTTTCCTTAACTTTGAGCCTTGAATGAGGCATGTAATACCTATATATATTGATGAGTGCCCTCCAATAAGACACACGACAATACATTCTCAGTATTTATTCAATAATAATGGCTCTCAAGGTTCTGTGTTCATGAAATTGTCAGCTCTCACAAGGTTCAAGAATTCATGAACAGATTCATCATGTTGTGTTCAATTTTTGGGCCTAAAGAAGGTGTGGCTGGGAATGGTTCCTTCAGGAGGCCTGATTTCTATCTGAAATGAGGAGGTCCTTTCTAAGGTAGAAGTTTTAAAATCTCCAAGGGTTTTATCTATCAAGTTCGTTTTAGTTGTTGATGGTTTCACTTGGGTGGTTGCTAATGCACATGCATTATATTTAATGTATTTTGCTTACTAGTAATATTTTACTTTATATGTATGCAGATGCTTATGAAACTTACTAAAGGTATGCAAATGTGGTCAGTACAATTGGAGCTGGGGCTAAGTAAACATTTTATTTCCTTTTGACTTACTCAAGGAATTTTTTCACTGTCAATGGCTTCAAAGGATAGTTCTAGAGCTTGCCTGGATCATCGGAAAGAACCAGATGTTTCTCCAATAATAGAGTTAATCAGTTACGAGCCCTACCCTTTAGGAATCTTGAAGATCTATTACACATCAAGTCTAGATTTTGTAATAGTGACTTGCAATGAGCATCTAATGGTAGAACAAAACATTATAATAAAAATTTCTCAAAGTTTCATCCTTCAAAGTTTTTGCAAACTGAATGTTGACAATGAAGTGTAGTAGTAGAACTTTTAGTGGTATTTGTTTTTTCTTTCAAAATTTTGAACAAGTAAAATGTTCATTTCAGATCTCACTGAGTGACTCCACAAACGTTTGATTTACAAACCACTCCTAGTTTTGTACTATGTAACTTACAATACTACAAAGGGCAATGTACTGCCATATTTCCTCCTTCCGTTTCTCGTGCTAAGATAAGCACTGCAACATGGATTGTTGGAAGAGAGGGATTCAAAATACTGTGGTGCTGGATATCCTTCTTAGTTGGGATGGGTTTTTGGCTAGAGAGGAAAATATTTCTATTTCTAAGCCCCAATGGATTCCTCCCCTCCAGAAATCCATTTAAGTTTAACTGGTTCAGTGAGTATTGGAGAGAATATTAGAGACCACAAATGTCATGTGTTTAATGCCTTCTTCTCTAGGCCTATTGGAATCAAGGAATCTAATGAGGCAGAGTTATTGTCTATTAGAGAGGCTATAATGTTCTTCTCAGTGCCATTCTCAGGAGAACTGTAAGCGAGGGAGGGGGACTCTGCAAATGCTATTAGCTGGGAAAAATCCCCTTCCTTTGCCGTGGAGGCTAGCTTATTTAGCTAATGTGATTAGCGAGTATGCAAATTGGTTCATGTTTCCATTGCACATCAATAGACAAGCTAATTCAAAGGTGGATGCTTTTGCAAAAGCAGGAGTAGATAGAGATGTTGTGGGTGTTGGTTTTTCCTCTTTTTGGACAATTTCTTGGGTATCTTAGGGGGAGTCCTTTAAAAAAAAAAAACATTAGTAAATTATTGTTACTAATAAAAAATGAAAAAAATCAATGGAAAGTGGTTTTAAGCATTTCATAATGGAAAGTAATGGAAACAAGAAAGAAGAAACTCACATATACAGTAAGGATGACAGCAAAAGCTACAATTGAATTGCTGAGATAATACTGAAACTCATTAACCAGCCTTGGAGAAACAAAAACAGCAAACATGATCACTGGAATTACAATTAGAGATACAGTAAATGCCAGTGACCTTGCATCTGGACCAAATATAAGCCTGCCTCCAAGGAAAAATCGCTGCAAAACGTTTTGAACAAATAATTTTGTCAGTTTCTAATCAAGTACAAGAAGAACATCAAAGTTTGAACAGGTCTCTGGGTTATTTTATTTTTTTAATTAATTTTTTTTTGCTTGGCCTAGTGGAAAAGTGGGACTACCTAAACCTAGCCGCCCTGGGCGGTTTATGAATGTGGGAGTCCTATCTCTTCCTTTTTAATCTAATCTTAATAGAGAACAGACAGAAAAACCAATTTCTAGATGTAAAACATACAATAAGATTTCAAAGCTTCACCACAATTTGAAGACAAAATAGTTTTTGAAAACTGTAACATATTGTTTAGATTGTAATAATAGGACAAATCAATAGTATTCAAAACTCAAATGTACAGAGATCTTTTATTTTAAGCAAAGTTGAATATTATTTAATAAAAGTAACATATACAAAAGAGTAAAAAAAGAAAAGAAAAAAACAGAGGCAACAAGGACTAAGAGAGTATACAAAAAAAAAAAAAAAAAAAAAAAAAAACTACTACATCATATTGAAAATCCAAACCCAAAAGGGCTCAATTTATAAATGTAAACTCTGTACAGCCGGTTTAGCTAGGGAGTTTGTTACTGAATTTGCTTCCTGAAGAATGTGATTAAGACATGCAAAGTTCCAAACTCTTAATCTTATGTTACCAATTGCAGCAGATCAAATATTTGATCGCTATATATGGATCTCAAGAGCTGTGCCAACTTGGCTTTACCTTTCCAGTTTCCACAGAATATGAACACGTGAAGAATTATCCCTAGCCAGTTAAAGAAAGTAATGCCAGATTTATTGCGGGCATACTATGATACCAGTAATCACCCAATATCTTTTCTTCTTCTTCTAGTAGTCTCTTCTTCTGCTTCTTCTTTATTGGTGATATGAATTGAAAACACACCCTCATGGTGAGGAAATGAGCGTCTTCTAACTTTGCTGCGGGTTCTTTTCATGATTACCAATGTAAGAATATTACATGTATAATAAGTCAATACTCATGCTGTTTATTTTCTATATGCTTTCCATATCTATGAAGAAAAGGCTGCAAGGTGATGGAAAATACTGGAAGGATAAAAGGTCACAAATTGTTGCAATGTCTGGAACTTTGGGTGGAAAGGAGATGAAGCAACAATATTGAGCCAAACCTCTCTCTCTCTCTCTCTCTCTCTCTCTCTCTCTCTCTCTCTCTCTCTCTCTCTCTCTCTCTCTCTCTCTCTCTCTCTATGCACACACATAATTCATTCTATATTGAAGAGTACACAAGGAGATGACTCATTTCTCAGTGAAAGAGGCATATCATCCTCACATAGCCGCCCAAAGATTGATCCCTCGGTGTGTAGGTTAACACTCCAGAACCGTACCATCAGCTCTAAATAGCAAATAATAATAATATAGTGTAGAAGAACATAAAGCTGCTAAGTGGATCAGGAAGTAGAAACTAAAATGAAGAAATCAGTGAATAACCCCAAAGCAGATGGTGCTAAACAAGAAAAACAATGTTTTCTATTACGATTCCAATTACAAGAGTCAAGCAAGTTCCTTCGAGAGTCGGTTTTGTGCATACCATAGCCCTGGCCATACTGAAGGTTGCTCAAGTCTTCTACTTAATATGCAATTCCACAGTCCCACTTGATAATCCCAGTATCCCACAATTCAATCTAGAAAATGTCTAGATCAACTCTTCATCACTAGTTCATCCCCTGTACACACACGACTGAGGTAGATAAAATCAATACCCTACTGCAGAGAACAAGTTAGCCATTGCCGGAAATAGCAAGTGCCATCACTCCAAATGATGTTTCCCTTCTTGTTTACCTTCTTATGGGATGTTTTTGGTACTTCCATTCGATATCAAGTGAGACGACACAAATCCAAAAGAACAAGACAAATCATCACAAAAATAACAAGACAGAGACATTATTATATATGAAAGACGCAAGTTTGATTGGCGAAATTGAGCTCAATTTTGCAATTGATTGTAAAATTGGAGCTCAATTTGGATATCAATATTGACTTTTGACTTCGTAGAGAGATTTTAGAGATATTAGATGGTTACACTAACATTTTTCCCAAACATTTCTCTAACAAAGACACTTTTTTATTCTCTTACTCAAATCTCATCTTAGCTCTAATACAAAAGAAATTCCCTTCCCTAAATAACTTAAAATTTTGATAGTAAAACACTTTATTAGATGATGGATGACATTATCCCATAATGAAAGAATCTCCAATAGAGTAAACAATTTCATTATTGTTGGATTCCTTTCCTAGATTATGCTATAATTGACCACATTCTCATCCAACAACTATACTCATCTTAATTCTCTCCCTCATCTTACAATAATTTGTTTGTTAGATGATGGACTCCTACCAAAGTGGGGCTCATGTATATAAAGTTTCCTATGAAAGTTGTTTTTCTATCGAAGTGGGGCCCTTTTTTTTGGTAAAAGGGGCCATGCATGTTTATATGGTTTCTAATCATAGTGGGCCCATTTATATACATCTATTTAATCTTGAAAAATGGTTTTCTATCAAAGTTGGCCATGTATATGTAGTTACCAATCAAAGTGGGCCCCTGAATATATGGTTTCCTTAATCTTGAGAAACATATATATTCTGAATGCAAGACATCTATTTTCTAATTCTAAAAAGTCGATCTATCCTTCACTTCTTTATCCAAGCTATCCCCATTAGGTACCATTCTTTTTAAAATTTAAAATTTTAATCTCTCTGGTAGACCTTTCTCTCTTTGATTTCGCAATAGATTTCGAAATTGGATCTCAATTGCGATTTCAATTTTGACTCGATTTTGATCGACCTTTATCAATCTCAAAGTTGCTAAACACCCAAAATGCCTAGGCGTTAAAGGTGCGGCAAACTAACTACTTGACAACCCCCCTCGGGTGGGATACCATCTAGATTTGAAGCACACGCCTGCAAAAGACGCAGCATAGGGCCTTTTTTGCTCTATCCAGATTAGAACCTGGAATGTGTTGGCTTTGATACCATCTCACGTTGCTAACCAATACACCCAAAATGCCTAGGTGTTAAAGGTCTAGCAAACTAACTACTTAACAATCAATTGGAGTTTAAACCAAGAAAGTGTCTGATCAGTTGGAGTTAAAATCGGATAGGAATAGTTTAAACCAAAAAAGAGTAATCAGATAAATCCAACTGCTGGATGATAAAGTTCCACCAAGACCTATAGATGTCATGCACCCTCTCTCTTCCATGTCGAAAGAAGAAGGTATGCACGGCCCATCAGATGTAGACACTTGATAGAGATCCCCACAAATCACTTTCGGCAGTCTCAACTGTAGATGATTGTAAAGAATGCATGTATGTAGTTTTTTTTCTCTTTTTCCATGATCCCTTTATTTATTTTTTTATCTTTGTCGTGTTCTCTTAATTTCTCAATTTAAACTATTTTAGGTTTTTTTATCTTACCATTAGGTAATATGTTTGCTTCTTCTAGATTTATTTTTCTTAAAACATTTCAAAAATCTTAAATTTTAATATTTAAAAAACGATAGTGATATATTTTTTAGATTTATTTTCTTCTCATTAATTAGTATCTCAAAAAGTGCCCCAAATTAAATATATTTTTATTCTGTTTTGCTAATTGCAACTGAAAGTGAAACATCTGATAAAACCAATATGTCAGGAGCACTGAATTAATAACAATTTCTACTACCAAGAATCCAATATGGTACAAATTTGAAGGCATTATGAATTACCATCATAGAAGATCAACAAAACCAACCAAACCACTCTTTTAATATCTTGGAGGAACAAATGGTTCTCCATGAAAATGTTCAATTTGGGCCACAGGAAAATCTGACATGGTGAAGAAAATAAGGATAAAAAAGAGAGAAAAAAAGTAACCCTCCTCCCAATGTAGATTTGATTTCTTCCATGCCCCCAAATGCAGAAATGAATAGCCATCTGTACTACCAAAGTACCCCATATAATTTCAAATACATCAAAACAAACCCCAACACTGACTCGAATTCAAGAATATTGAAATAAGCAAATTCTTCATGAAATTCCAAAAAAAAAAAAAAAAAAAAAAAAAACTCAAATTTGAAAAGAAAGAAGCTTACATTGCTTCCTTTCCAGACTTGATAGACCCGTTTCGCCTGGCCGCTGGAATCAATGATTCTTCGATTAGATTCGGAGAGCTCAGACGTCCCAGATGCCGCTTTTCTCTTCTCCGGCATTGCGATGGGATCTGGACACTCAGAAAGAGAGAGAACCCCTCTAGAATTCAACTCAAATACTTCATTTCAGCCTTTTAAAATCGGCGATCTGCAGCTGGAAATGTACAGAAAAACCATTACAACCAACCCCACAAAAAAAATCTCATTACATGTCCAAGCAAATGGAGAGATTGTAACAAATGAAGGGGATGGAATGCCGATGCAGAAAATCCAATCCAAATGAGATTTCATGGAAAATGGATAGGAAATCGATGCCATTACTTGAAAAGCATACAAGTTTTAGAGAATTTGAAAATGTTACCAGGGAAAATGAGTGGAGAGCTCTCGCTATCTTTGCATGGAAATGCGTGGAAATGGTGGGAACGAAGAAACGCACCTTTGCAAAAAAGAACAGAAAAAGATTAAAGAGAAAAGAAAAAGGACCGAACCGTTGTAACGGACGGAGAATGAAACAGATATGAAAAGACGAAGATAGCCCCGGCCATTAAACGGGCCGGTTTCCAAGTCGGATCCTGAGACTCCTAAATGCATGAAAAGAGTTGAGAGAAAAAGACGATAAAGAAAGAGGGAGATACTGGAGAATCTTTGAAAATGCATTACGTTTTTTGTTAGACAAATTTGTACCCGCATGAGTCTATATACCCCCCAAAATCAAGCTTCTTCCCCTTATGCATTGATGGTGATTCGACTCAGAGGCCTATCAGATTGATTACATGTAAAATGCATAATTAAAATATAAAAATAATTTAAAAGAAAAAGCAAACCTGATTCATCTGTTGGCGGGTTCAACTATGATTGGTGAGAAATATGGCCAACAATCAATAAACAGGAAGAACTGATTTTGAGCGGCTTAAATTCAAGGATTGGGCCTTTTGTGTTATACCTAAGGTCTAGCCTTGGGGGTTTTATTAGAGCGGGCCTCAAAGGATTTAGAAGAAAAATTCATGCATGCAATGAGAAATGATCCATGTACCTGGGTCATATAAAGATCTCACTGTTTTCTGCAATCCAAAAGGTTAAAATGAATTCCTGAGGGAATAAAGAAATGCCCAAACATTGTTTTTGGTAATTTTTCAGTTGGATTGAAACAGGGCGAGCAAGGGTAATTGGGTGTGTTGAACTGTTTCAATCCAAAAGGGGAAGGTGGGTACATCATAAATGAGAAAGCTCTATTCTTGAACATAGAGATTGAGAAAAGTGATTTGTAATGTTCGAATCCTATGTATGCTGTCAACAGCGTTATTTAAAAGCAGGGATTAACAGGAAGAGGAATTTTCGCCAAACTAGATGTAGTTCCGAATACAGTCCGTATCATGGGCCCACTTAGGTGCATATCTATCAGACAAGGGTTTGGCAAAAATCAGCCCTATATCTATCATATAATCCTAATCCTTAAATTAAAAGCCTTTAGCCTTTATAGTCTTTCTACTGTTTTTTTACATTTAATCCAATGTTGAGTAAAAGTCAGATGAGTATCAGATTAGGCTTGATGACAGTTTATTTATGGGGTGGGGTAGTCTGTGTGATGGGGTACACTTGCATAGGTGAGCCCAAGTGACCCACATAGTACTGGAGTGCTCACAGAGAAAATTCTGTCCTGGGCCTGTTCTTTGCATGTAAATTGCACCATTGATAGCACAGTGGTAGAGGCACTTCACTTTCTGAGAGAGTCAGAGAGACACATGGGAATTGAACCATTGATATCTTGGTGGCAGAGCTCTTCACTTTCCCAGAGATGAGAGAGGTTGATCCTGATATCTTAGGTTAGATTCACAATACTGTACCACCAATCAAATGCAGGAAAAAAAACTATAGAAATTCAAATTTAAAATGCTCAAACAAAGGATTATGAAAGAGGTGGTGGGTGCAGGATGTATGGTAAGACCTAGATGAGATATTAACGTCACTAGGAATTGAATTACTAGGCTGATGGGGGTATTCATTTTCCATCTTCTCTTGATTCATTTTCTATTATAGGGGAGATTATTTGATGGTCATTTTTTAATATTCACCTTTCTTTCTTCATTTTTAACTACTTCTATAAATACAAGTCTTAAGAGTTCCTAAGAATTCAATGACATGAGACAAACGGGCCTTAGGCCCAATGGTGGCTACTTTTGGGGAGACACTACACCATTTTATGTATTTAGTTTACCTTAGATCTCCTTAAGGGCCTATTTGATTGCAATCATTTGGGGATATCATGTCTAGAGAACTCAGAGAATTCCAAATGCTGTCCTTGAGAAGTAGAATTCCAAATCACAATGACAAGACAGCTTGAATCTCAGAATTCAGAGAATGTAGTTGGCCAAAAGTGAAGCTCAAAAATTTCTCAACCTCAAAAGCTAATCAAACAGGGAATTCCAGCCTCTATACTTGTGTTAGGATTTCCCAACAACAGGAATTTCTCTCAGAATTGCTCTCTACCAAATAGGCCCTAAAGATTTTATCTCATTTAAGAATTGAGATTGGACGATGAATGACATATATGCAAAATGATTCAATGTAGCTTTATCTCTGAGGCCCACTTATCTCAATCAAAACCATTGGATGACCTCCTAACTAGGGTTGTCAATTGGGCCTTCTGACGAGGATACCCGGCCTGACATGGCCCTCAAAAAGCCTGCAAAGTGAGGCCGGGTTAGGACAACTTTTTTGCATGCCCACCAATTTGAGGGCTGGGCTTGGACACTATTAGGCCCTTCCGGACCCGGTCCTTATATTTTCCTTATTTAGATTATGTGGATTTGTTTGAGCATATATGTGCGTTTATTTGAGCATGATTATGATGTGATACTAATATTAATTTTTTATATGATTGTTATGTGATTTTCATGTGATTTCATGTAAATAAGACATGCATTATTATTATTATTACTACTACTACTATTCTTATCTACATGTACTTGCTCTATATGTGGATTTACTTAAGCAAGGCAGTGATGATGCACGCCCTGTGCGCCCCCACATTGTGGGGCCCCACCAATCAATGGAAAGAGGAGATTGAAAGATCTAGATGGGCCTACCTTGTGTAAAATTTTAGGCCCATTAGATCATTCAATCCCTTGATTTGTGGCCCACAAGTTTAATGGTTATATATATATAAAATGACAGTTGATCCAATGATCCAATCCATTTAGATCGGAGTTAAAAAAAAAAAAGGGATTGGTGACATTCGGGGAGATTGCGGGTGTGGTCTATTTGAATCAGTGATTTGGTGGGGCCTCACTAGGAAGTTTGCACAATGCACCCCTCGCATAATGGATCATCTACCCATTTAAGCATATATGGAGGCTTATTTGAGCATGATTCTTACATAGGTTCTTAATAGAATAGCATAGGATCACTCCTCTTAAGTTATTTGGTCTAATGTTCAGCCTCATATTAAGATTCAACTCCAATGCCCCACCTCTTTGATGGGCCACAACTTGTAAAACAAGTGCTTCAAAATCCCAATCGCATGTTGTAGAGGAAATTACAAGATAATTTTTTTCTCTTGATGTAAGATCCATTTGTTTATTTGGCGCTCAATTCATAAGAATTCAATGTAATGCATTTTATCAACCTTAAATAAAAGAAGATTAACAATAGGTTTACCCTTATGCCGAATGATAGCTTCGTTGAAAAGCTAAAAATTTGGTTTTCTTCTCTTTAAGCCCTGGCTTGCCCAAGCCCGCGAGGGCTGAGTAAGGGCCTAAGCAGTGCAGTCCCTCCTAGGGCTTTGGCCTACCCCTGCCTAGCTTGCATAAGTTAAGGGTAGGGCTTGGACAACCTCCAGCCTGACTAGGCCATTTGGAACCCTACTTCTAACCTAATGGTTAGAGAAGTAATTAATAAATTTTACTTTGATCAAAGTAACATACAAATCTAGATTGTTTAGATGAGTGAGCAATCACATTATCAACACAGTTTCAAACCAAAGTTGGATGTCACTCCAAATAAGTGCGATACTCAAGCGCATCGCCATTCGCTGCGGGAGAGTTCGGTTTAATAAGAAATGTAATGAAGATCTCTCGGATCCACCACATTTTCTAGCTCATCTGGCTAAACTTCAGTTCTTATTATTTGTAGGTTGTGTAAGGATAATAAACGGCTGACAGAACTTCTGTTAGGACTTGAACCCGAGAGACACCTCGCTATAGCGAGGGTCCAGCTTGCTATAGCAAGCGAGGAGCATAGCGCAGAGAGCCCAGTTGGGACCGGACTCTAAGTGATAGTTTGAGATGACTTATAATTCTTAGTGGATTATGATTAGGAGTGTTAAGCAAGGATTTGGGGCTATATATTAGGTGTTTCTCACAACCCAAAGTAACATATCATCTCTCAAGTTCTGAATTAGAGATCTAATTGAGAGAATTTTTTTCTAGAGATTTATTGAAGAGTTGTGCTGCCAAGTACTCTAAAGAGTAAGATTCTTTTGCATCATTTGTAGAAGATCATCTTCTTGTGTAGAAGATTTAAGGAGTCAATCGCTGGATTGAGTATGTTGCAATCAACGGTGTAAAGTTGTTGAAGTATGAAGCGACACAAGGTAATTTCAATCCTTAGGTAGGAGATATCCGGGGAGGAAATCTGGGTTTTTTGTAATTACGAGATTCATAGTGTTTTATTGTTGATCCGGTTCGGATCCGTGGTTTTTCACTCGGTTAGGATTTTCCACGCTAAATTTGGTGTCCTTGTGGTGTGTTATTGTGATTTTATTTTCACTACGTAGATTATTGGTTTTGTACACTATTGGGCTGATTTATTGAGTGGACCAATCTAGAGATCTCATACCCTAAACTTTCAAGTTGCAAATCAGTTTTGATCCAATTTGGCCTGTCATATTAATCAAATAAACATTAGAGTTTTATGAGAACGATGAGTGTTGAATCCTTTTGAATACACAATATGATATGATTATTAACGAAAGCATCGTTTGAAATTTAGAATAATTTGTTCAATGCATTCTTCGGTAATAAGAAAAAGCCTCTCATTTTTCATACTGGGGATTTTTCAACCTGGTGAAGCACTTTTTCATATAGAAAGAGAAAATGAACTATTTTTCGTCAATTCATAAGAAAACCATTTTCTACGAGGGATAAGAATCACTTTACCGTGGTATCGCAGAATTACAGCGTCGCGTATGCTAATGGTTTATGCATATAATTGATTTGAATTGTTGATATAATGAGCTCCATCGTGGATGTGCATTCACAAAATGCCTTTTGACTAGGGGTGTTCACGGGTCGAAACCAGTGGGTTTCGGGTCAAACTCGACCCGACCCGATAAGTTTTTTTGTGGGTGAAAACCCAACCGAACCCGACCCGTATGCGTCACGGGTCAGTCGGGTCACGGGTTCAACGGGTCGGGTTCGGGTCGTTTTTTTTTTTTCTTCTTCATGTAGAAGACCAAATTGTTTATGAAAACAACTTTCAGATAATTGTTAAAGAACTAAAAGTGATTAGATAGAGAAGTAAAAAGTGGTTGCAGTTGTCTGTCCTTCTTTTGTACCATGGGTAGAGGTGTACAAAAAAAGTAGTTGCGGTTTGACCCGAAACCCACATCCAATTTCAACTACTAATCACTCTCATATTGACCATTAATTCAGTGGTCACCAATTAAATGATTAAATACAATCAACAAGATATTCAAGATTCAACAAATCTAAACAAACCGATGTCAAATAGATGTAATAAGGCTTCAAAACGTACCGTGTTTTCCATGTGAGATCACCTTAATCTGTTGATAGGAATAAAATAAATGTTCCTCGCACTAAATATATTATAGTACACATGGGCCTTGAGTTCATAGACATGAGACCAATATAATAACTCAAATATTTAGAAATTGGTCGGTGAACTACATCTAAGAGAAAGTAAAATCACATCCTGACAAGTGGGCATCCCTCTTGGATTTTTATCCTTGGTCTTCTACATGAAAAAAAAAAAAAAAAAAAAAAACAGGTTCACGGGTCACCCGGTAACCCGACCCATGAGACCCGTTACCCGTACCAACGGTCACGGGTCGGGTCGGGTCGAGCACAGAAATTCTGGGTGGAGTGACCCACGGGTCGGGTCGCGGTTAATTTTGTACACCTCTGCTTTTGACAATTAAGCATGTGAGTGCTTTTATCATCATCTTCTTACATTATCCTCTCAATTTAAGATTGACTTAAAGAGATTTGCTATTAAAGCTGTAAAAAGGCTTCCATCTAATATCTCAAGTAAAGTGTTGAGTTGTTTATATATGGGGATGTTTTCCATTTTATCCAGAGTACTACTGGTTTTAATATCAGTAAATAGAAAACTGGTTTGCAAAACTATAAAACCAAACAGAATATACAAGCAAGACAAAATTATAAATTTGAAACTTAAATTCCACTTACAGTATGTAGGCAAAAACAAAAAACAGATGAAGACCAAAGCTAGTGTATTACACTATGTCCTTAAAATAATTTTTTCCTTCGTAGTGGTGCTTACGAGCTTCTGTGGCGTCTGTCTCCTAGGATACAATGATCTCTTCACACAGTAGCAGCACTACAGATTGTGTGACCGGCAAACCGAACTTGTGGTAGACTCTCTTGACACAATATGCAGGAACTAGGACTCGAATGCACAAAATGCAGTGAATGGATTGAATGATCAAATGCAGGGACGAGTTGGCTTTAAATAGACTGCTTTAGGATTGTTCATTCATGGGTTGCATCAGTTATGTTCATGATTGTTCATGGGTGAACAGACAGAACTCCATTTAGCAAAAAGAAAGAAAGGGTTGCCTGTTTCTTTGGACACCCACTTATTCAGCCACACCCCTTCGGACACACACCCTTTTGGAAATAATTATTATTAAATAAAACTTCTCCAAAAATATAAATTTGAAGTGGGCTGAGCCATCTCGAGCGTGTGACCCAGGCCCGAGCCCGGTGCGGTGCGGGGCGGCGCGTGCGCGTGTGGTGGTGAACCCAGCTCAGTGTAGGTCCTCTGTCTTCCACAAAAGTGGGGTGCTCCTTTGGGCCAACCTTTACTACCAAGGTAAACACATATAAACCCATTCAAAGTTTTAATCCCAAGCAGTGTGGGATTCAAGTTTTCTATATGCTTGTGTTACCATGTTCAAGTAGTGATGTTTGGAGTCAATTTCTTATTCACTCCTCAATGAATTAGAGCAACCCAATATATGTTCTTAATATACTCATAGAGTAGATCTCCCCCACCTAAAAGTATAAGTGGGGCTCACTTTTATTTTGGATCAAACTTGACAAAAAACAATGAAGCTCTATCCATTTTTCGAACAATCCCCCACATGAATGAAATTGACTGAAAGCAATGAAAATGATATGCAGACACTGAGAGAGTACGGTTGGAAATTTTATGTATATAGAAAGGTATTTGTGGCCTTGAACCTTCCCTTGTGAATAACTATCAGATTTACTGGTTGATCAGTAAATATGATGTCTTGAACTGTGCAATCTTTTTTGCGTAAACCAAGACAATAGATTTCACACAGAATCTTCCTAGACACAGTTGGTTCTCATGATTGTGTTCATTTTGGCCCTGAACAATTCCTGGTTTCATGAGTGCTTTAGAGAATTTAGCCTTATCATTCTCATATATCCGGCCCAGTTCAGACTCACATAGGTGATTCTTAGGAAGAGTATCTTTCTATACTCCATCTGTTTAGCCAACATATAAGAATCATTAAAAGCTTTGCTTAACCTAATTACTGTTGCAGGTATCACTATTTGTATTATAGGAATGAGCAGAAGAGTTTATCTCCATAGTGATATCGTTAAGTCACACACAATTCGGTTGTCCCTTTGAACCTAAATCTTGGGATCTTCAGTTAAGTAGGCTGAGTTGCCATTATGGCGACTTTTAATTCATAGGCTTTAAGCCCATTCCCCTCGAGGAACGATTTACTTACTCTCTAGATAAACCTTTGGCTAATGGATCCGCAATGTTATCTTTTGACTTTATGTACTCAATTGTTGATTGACTATCACAATGAATACAGATAGGTGGCACAGGTTTTGACTAGATTGGAACTTCTTCTACGAAGTGACAAAGCCACTTAGCTTCTTTGCCAGCTTTATCTAGTGCATAAACTCAGATTCCATCGTGGATCTAGCCATGCTCATTTGTTTAGAAGATTTCCAAGATGCGGCTACACTAGCAAGTGTAAATAGATATCCACTTGTGGACTTTGAATCATTGGTAACTGATATCCAGTTAGCATCAAGTACAACTGTATATCTTGAGTAGTGCAATCCATCATTTTGGGTGTATTTTAAATATCTTAAAAACCTAACTATGGCCTTCCAGTGGTCTGATCCGGGTTGCTTGTGTATCTACTCAATTTGCTGAAAACGTATAGTATGTTAGGACGAGTGCAACTCATCACATACATCTGCCAATTATTTTTGCATATTCTAGTTGTGATATGCCTTTTTCATTATTCTTGGATAAATGGATACTTATATCTACAAGTGTTCTCACTGAACTACTATTATATTGATTAAATTTCTTGAGTGTTTTCTCAATATAGACATTTTTTTGGTAGCTTGAATGATTTCAATATTATTACCCATAATGAGCAAATCATCAACTTAGATAAATAATGATACAGCCATTGTTAGAGTTCTAGATATATACACACTTGTCACATTCATTGATCTTAAACCCGTTTAACATCATTATACTGTCAAATTCCTCATGCCACTGCTTTGGTGCTTGTTTTAGTCCATATAAAGATTTAACAAGCCGGCATACTTTCTTATCTTGACTTGGAACATTAAACCCTTCTGGTTGTTCCATATATATTTCCTCGTTTAATTCATAATTTAAGAAAGTTGTCTTTACATCCATTTGATGTATTTCAAAATTGCTTAAAGGAACTATTGCACTCAACATACAAATGGATGCTATCCTCGTAATTGGTGAATATGTGTCGAAATAGTCCAAGCCTTCTTTTGGTTTGTAACTTTTAACAACAAGCCTGGCCTTGTACTTTTCGATTGATCCATCTACTTTCATTTTCTTCCTAAATATCCACCCGTACCCAAGAGGTTTGCAACCTAGTGGAAGATTCAATAGTTCCCATGTATGGTTTTGCGTAATGGACTCAATTTCACCCTCTTGCTTCATCTAGGTGCAACCTGATGGAAGATTCAATAGTTTCCATGTATGGTTTTGCATAATAGACTCAATTTCACCCTCTTGCTTCGTCTAGGTTCATCAATTTCTTGTTGGTCTTGAATAGAGTTCTTTTAAGAGAATTCACTCAATAATACATGTTCACCCACATTTTTAAAGAAAGGGTTGTGTGTGGTTGTAGTGAACCCACCTTTCCTCCACAAAAGTGAGGTGCCCCTTGGGGCCCAACCTTTACTACCAAGGTAAACAGATATAAACCCATTCCAAGTTTTGATCCCAAGCAATGTGGGATTCAAGTTTTCCACATACTTGTGTTACCATGTTTAATTAGTGATGTTTGGAGTCCATTTCTCATTCACTCACCAATGGATTAGAGCAACCCAGTACATGTTCTTAATCTACTCATGGAGTAGATCACATTCCCATGTAGTTCAACTTAAAAGTATAAATGGGGCCCACTTTTACTTTGGCTCAAACTTGACCAAAAACAATGAAGCTCTATCCATTTTTCCAACAATCCTACGAGCATAGTGCATCTTGCTTATATGCAGTCCAACTCATGTATAAGGACCCCATGAAGATAGGCTGTATATTTTGTACTTGTAGGAGAAGATTTCTCATTTATATACACCAATAATTAGATGATCAAAGGTGAGTGTTCCATGAGTTCTGCACTAAGAGTTTGTTTCTTTACAAGTAATTCAGTAATTCATGTCTAGTGAATTTAGAAAATTTAGATTGCTTAAACTTGAGATGTTGTCTAATTATCTTATTACTAAATCCCCTATTCATTCATATCTGAAGTCCTGGCTGAAAATTTAATGCATCCAGAATTTCATAGCCACTAGAATCCCTTACTGAAATTATACGTGTGTATGCATTATTTATGTACATATTCAAGTGTATATATAACACATGGCGGTTGTCCTGTAAGGATGTCTCACACAAACCTACCATGCAAGACACCTTGTGGGGCCCACCTGGCCTCATCAATCATGTGAAAGGTGGGGGCAAACAATCTGAATGTGCCCACCTGTGCATAAGCCTGTCAATGAGATGGATCAGGTTTGAACTTGTGCTGTCCAATCCCGTCCTAAATATGCCCAGGCCTTCCGGGGTTACCCAATCTTAGCCCTAAATTGAATGAGCCTACATCAAATCCCGTCTCGTGCGGGCCCGGGCCTTAGCACAATCTTGAATATAAGCTAAACATTCTCTAATTATTCCTATATTGCCACTAGACACTGAGTGTGAACTAGACTTTAAACCCTCCCCCTTTTTTTCGATCTTGTGACCGGCAATGCAATGTAACAAGCAACATAGCAGAGTTATTTATTTTATTTTATTTTTTCCCAGTGACAGAGTAGAAAATCAACAGAAAATAACAGAAATAAGCTAAGTATCTTATGTGAGTCAAGTAATGTCTAAAAGAACTCAGCATAAATCATTCTTTTAATACATCTAAAGGATCATTTAGTGCATTCCCATTATTGTATAAATAATAATCATTAGTTGGGTTGTGACTGAACCAATCTTGGGCACAAATTAATACTTCTACCGTGTCTAGTTTTAAAAAATACCTATGTGGGTCAAGTACCCTCCATCCAGTGCTAAATGTCGACTCTGAAGCAACTGTGAACACATGAATAACTAAAATATTGTAAGCCATAGGAGACAAAATAAGATACTTAGCTAAATTCAATTTCCACCATTGTAATATATCTACTGTGTCATCTTTTTTTTTCAGACTTGTTATCAAAATAATGATCTAATTCTGTGTGTTTTCTTCTACAACCGCCTTATTGGTAATTTCTTTTCGATACCTTAAAAAAGGAGAACGAGCCTTTTCATGTTCATCATCATCAGCCTTGCTTTTAGATTGCCTACTAGTTGCATCATTGTTATCTACCGTCTGATCACTATCTTTAGCACCAAATCTCACAAGATAGTTTTGGTAAATTTATTAAAATGAGTGAAATGTGCTTAGTTTTGGTAAATTTATTAAAATGAGTGAAATGTGCTTGTGGATGGGCCGAGCCGAGCGTGTTCAGTGCATCACGAGTCCCATTTTTGCCGAGCTTTAAAACCACTGTCCAAGCTCAACACGCTAGGCTCAAATTTTCTGAAAAGCCCTTATTATTTAGGCTTGGTCCGGGCCGAGCCGAGTACCTATTTTAACAGGCTCAATTGACAGGCCTACCTATATACAAGATTTCAAGTCCATCTGATCAACTTAATCCTTTGATCTAGTCCTAATGGTTTTATGAGGCACCATATTTATTTATTCATTTTGGATTTCAATCCAATGATGACTCCCATTATAATTATAAATACAATGGGATTTTGAATATGACTTATATGTCTGCCTCTTAAATTGCATAGCATCTATCCCCCTCCTTGTTTCATGTGACTCTACACTCACGTTCTCCCTCCACGTCTGCTTCCTTGCAACTCTGGGCTAAAGCCCAGGAAGCCGCAGCTTTAGGCCCCCAATTTTTATCCATTTTTGGGCCCCCAAATTTCTTTAGCCCATATAATATATAGGTCTGTAAAAAATAAAAAAAAAGGCTGCACAAGACATGAGAAAGGGCCCAATTACTAAACAGCCCATTACAAAAGGGTCCTAAATTAATGATTTTGTGTTATATTTAAAAGTAAAAAAAATGAAAAAAAAGAGTATGACACTTTGAAAATTGGAAAAGATTAGGTCGGTTATTATAGAGTGGTTTTGGATGCCGATTCACTTTCGACTTCGGATATCAAATACGCCCCGTCTCTCTCTCTCTCTCTCTCTCTCTCTCTCTCTCATTATTCACAATCAAAATTGCGTCTCCTTATTCCCAGTTAAAATTGGGTTTTTGGATTGCAAAACCGTTTTTGACTTTCCTTTTATGTGTTTCACCGCTTTGTGCCGACGAGCCGGGAAGAGATCAGGTGATTGAACATTCTCTTGTTTTCAAGTTTCAAAGAATATTTTAAAAATGAGCCATTATTTTTTTATCTGTTCTTTTAATCTTTGACTTTTAAGGGGACAGGACTATTGATTAATATTTTTTTTTGTTATATAAAAATTTGTTGTATACATAAACTCAATTTAAAAATAAAAGGATAAGAAAAGGTACCACTAAGTTTAACCACAATATCAATTGAATCAATCTTTCGCTTATTATGAAGAAAAAAATCAGTTGAATCATCAAATTATGAAAATACAAATAATTTGTAGATAGGTTATGTTTGGAAAATTTGTTGATTGTTGTTTATTTGATTTAATGATTTACAAATGCTCTTATGGTGTTGATTGAGTTATTGATACTGGCCTAGCACTCTATTGTTTCACAACCTCTGTAATTTTACCTAAATTTGAAGCTTTTGAATTTGGATTGATCGTTGGTTCTTGAGTTCTGCATTAGATTGCTTCCTAGAATCATGCATCCTAGAAAGTGCCTCTTAGGGTCTGAAAAAAGGAAAAAAAATGAAAAGTTGATGCACTTATTCAATCTCAATCAAGAGCTCTGATAAGTTTGTTGTTGCTAAGAAACAAACAGATGATTCAGTTCTAGTTGAAAATTTTAAGGATGAAGAATTTATAGATTCAGTAAATAAAGAGCATGAAGAGACACTTGATGAGGAAATTAATCAGTGGATTAATGAAAATGACAATGAGAAGTATGGTAGTCAACATGAAGACCAAAATGTAGAATTTCAGCCTTCAAATGTTGATGATCCGAGTAATTGGGATAAGATGGATCGAAATTTACAAGACTTTTTAGTATAAAGGGTCCTAAAAGTAGAGTTGACGATGTCAATTATCCTAAAGATGATCTTAATAGACACTTCTCTTCCACAAACTACATCCGGCATTTATCCAATGGAGAGAAACATGATAGAAAGTGGCTTGTATATTCGGATATTTTGGATAAAGTATTTTGTTTTTGTTGTAAGTTGTTTAAGAAAGAGGGGAACAAGACTTTATTGGCTAATGATGGACTTGGAGATTGGAGAAATATTGGTAAAATTTTTAAAAAGTCATGAAAGTAGTAATGAGCATCTCATGTGCATGAGTAAATGGATGGAATTAGATATGAGATTGCGCAAGAATGAAACCATTGATAAAAGCGTGCAAGAACAAATCAATAGAGAGAAAGAACATGGAAAAAGGGTGTTGCGAAGGATAATGGTTGTGGTGAAAACACTTGCAAACAATAATTTAGCTTTTCGTGGGGACAATGAGAAGATTTATCAAGAGATGAATGAAAATTTTTTAAGCATAATTGAAATGATTGCCGAATTTGATCCAACAATACAAGAGCACCTTCGGCGAATTGAAAGTGGTGAGGTTCATTACCATTATCTTAGCAAGGTTTTTCAAAATGAAGACATGCACATAGATGTTGTTGTTGATCAGTTGAAAGGGCCTATTGCATTTATTGAAAAGTATAGAGAAACTGGATTTGTAGAGGCCATGATTGAAGCTAAAGAGATTGCAGCTAGAATGAATGTTAAGCCGGCATTTCAAGAAAAACGAATCATATATAGAAAGAAGCAATTTGACGAGAACAATAGTGAAGTATAGAGGCCATGATAAGTATAGAGAAGTATAGAGAAACTGGATTTGTAGAGGCCATGATTGAAGCTAAAGAGATTGCAACTAGAATGAATGTTAAGCCGGCATTTCAAGAAAAATGAATCATATATAGAAAGAAGCAGTTTGACGAGAACAATAGTGAAGAGGCGACACAGTCAGCTGAAGAATCTTTTAGAGTGAAGTATTTCTTATATATTGTAGATCAAGCTCTTTCATCACTTTCAAGCCGGTTCAAACAGTTTCAAGTATATGAGAAAACTTTTGGATTTTTGTTTGATTTGAAGGATTTAAATGCTACCAATGATGAAGCTTTGATGTCCTATTGTGCTAATCTTAAAACTTTTTTAAACAAGGATGCGCTTTCTGATATTGATGGGAGAGACTTATTTTCAGAATTGAAAGTGTTGAAAGAAGTTTTGCTAAAAGAAATAACAAAGCCAATTTATGTGCTCAATTATTTGAAGGTGATGGATGATTGTTTTCCCAATACATGGATTGCATACAGAATATTGCTAACTATACCAGTTACAGTTGCCTATGGGGAAAGAAGTTTTTCAAAGTTAAAGTTGATAAAGTCTTACCTTAACCATGTCACAGGAAAGATTGAATGAACTAGCTATGTTGTCAATTGAGAATGCCATTATTGATAAGATTGATTACAAAGCTTTGATTAGTACATTTACAGCAAAAAATGTTAGAAGAGTAGTGTTTAAATGAATTCAAAGTGATGTAATGACTATTGATTTTTTTATATATATATTTTGAATTTTGATAATGATTAATTTATGTTCTATTTTTTAAAGCTAATTTTCGTATATAATATATAAGTACCCTTTAAAATCTTTGCTTTAGGAAAAAAAAATCCCAGAGCCGGCGCTGCGTCTGCTTCCCTGCGAAATCATGCAACCACTTCTGCTCCTTATTTACCAGGCTCTCCGTTTTCCTCTCTACTCTGTCTTCTCTGGAAAGGTAATAAAAGGTACTTCCCTAATTTTGATTTTTTCACGTGAAGATGCTCTTTTTTTTTTTCTTATTGTACGTTTCCATCCATTGATCATTATCATATGCGCCTGCCAACTATTTCATGTTTTTGAACGCCACATGTGCCCACCATACAAATTTCGATCTTTTCTAGTGCTAAAAAAGAAAAACAAATAACTAATAGCATGGCATGGTGATGATCACCATACAGAAAGTCTTGCCTTCATACAAAAAAAAGAACTACTCCCCAAATCATTGATTTCATTGTTTTATCTTCCTCTCCCTCTGAATCTTTCGCTCTGGGATTCAGATACCAATCTAGCCACCCATGATGTGATGAATAGAGATTGAGGAATTAATTTCAAATCTCAATATACATTTGGGTATAAGATTAGAGATTGATGTACCAATTTCGGAGATGGGTTTTTCATTTGGGTATTGGTTTGGAGTCAATTGATTTCAGATTTGGGTTTCGTTAGGCTGTTACTTGATACAGCTCTCTCTGTCTCTGCAAATACCCATCCATCTCTATTCTGGTATGATTGACTGCAATTTGATCAAATGCTTGCCAAATGTATGGCGCTGAAGCATTGTATCAATCTCTAATCAATGCCATCTGTAGGTGCAGAAAAATATGACCCACAATAATCGGGGTGCCTTACAGGACTTATCCAAATGAAGAAGATGACCTGCTGCCTCAAAGCCTGAAAGGGAAGAGCAAACGGTCAGAGGACCCTGGCCTGAGCGGCGCAAGGCTCTCCGATGCCTAAGTCAGTAGGTGAACTGGAACGAAGGAAGGAGAGGAAGAAGAGAGGCAGAGTAACGACTCTCAAGTATGGGTTGATGAGTACCTTGCATGTGAAATGGGGTTCTATTTATAAAGAACTTGGACAATATCTTGGATGATATTTTGGCGTGGGTCCCGTGATTTGATAGGGAAGTCATTATCAGCCCACAAAGTAATAAATGCGGTCCATTCCACCCACTTTGCATTTAATGCCAGTCGGATCAGCCCACATCGCATTTAATATGCGTCATGTTGGGCCAGATCGTGTTGGACGCCTTTGGCGGTAGAGGTACCATCGGATCCGCCCTCGGGCCTTGCCCTGATTTGGCTTCAGCCGCTGGATGCCGCCCTGTCAGTGATCTGGCGAAGATTGTGGACGGCTGGATGTCGCATCTGTCTCACTGGCTCGCGCCCTTATTCCTCCACGTGTCCGATGGCGTGGCGGGCGAAGGGCGCGAGTGGAGATTCTGTCTTGCTTCGGCTTTCGTCCCAGCTCTTTTGACCGAGGTCAAGTTTTTGGCCGAGGGGGGCACCTGGATAGCCGAGCTCAGCGCTAGTGGCCAGGACCTGTCTGACTTCGGCTGAGGCCTCTGCCCTGGTAGCCGAGGTAAGTCTGGTGCCACGTGGATGGCACACGGATGGCACGTGAGGCACATGAGAATACTTAGTCCCATCTGATGGCCGTGATTAACGTAATCCTGGAGCTTTGAAAATCTCCCCACACAATTGCCCCCTAGCTTGTGACCTTTTATGTGTCCTAGCCTTTAGGGGTCAGAAGCTAGAGAACCCGTCTGGAGATGCAGCGATCATTGCCTGATGTCGCTTCAACTTCTCTGAGGCAATAAATGCTTCGTCCTGTCCGTCCTGGGAAGCGAACCGACGGCTACACGTGTAGCTGCTTCACTGATTGCGCTGTCTCATTGATGGAACAGGCGCGGATTGCGAAATCTGTCTCTTCGAATTCGAAAGTGGCGCCCAAAGAGGGTTTCCTTCCTATAAATAGGGTTGTCTCCTTTCTTTTTTTTTCTGATTTTCTTTGCCCTTGTCTTCGATTTCTACTCTGCTCTTCGAGATCTCTCTGGCGAGGACAACCGTAGGACGCGCCCAGATCTGTTCTTGACTCGCCCTCCTATTTCTGTAAGTAACTTCGCGCCCCTGCCTGGTTTTTTAGGGTTTCTCTACCTTTAGGGTTTCTTTCTGCTATCTTCTTCTTTTAGACATGGGCACCCCTAGGTTTCGGTTAGATACAGACGAGGGCATAGCTAGGTTTAGGGCTACTTACAACATCCCGGAGGGAGTTCGCCTCAGGCCGGCAGATCCCATCGACTATGCCACGCGCGGCTCATCCTGCGGCTGGATGCCATTCCCTCTGATCTCCATGATTGAGGGCGGGGTCAGATTTCCTCTGCACCCCCTGCTTAGGGCCTGCCTTAGCGTCTGGTCGATTACCCCGTGCCAACTGATGTCCAATGGCTTCAAAGTCATCCTGGGCACGGCAAAACTAAATGAGATCTTGGGGACCAACCTGGGTGTCCATGACATCGAGGACGTCTATGACATCTGCAAGGCTGGGGGAGACAATTATTATCTCCGAGTGAAGCAGCGCCGAAGAGGCTTTGTCCTGGCCTTGGAGGATTCCAGTAAGAATGCCGAGGAAGACCTCTTCTGTGTGTCGGGGGACTAGGAATTCGGAGCTGGTGAGGACAGGAGGCTGATGGTCCCTCACCACCTCGGGGCCATCCCAAGTAAATACTGCTTCTTTTCTCTGTTTATTTTGCTCAACCTCTATGTTGCCGAGCTGACACTCTTATTGTTTGTGGCGCAGAACTGCACGCGAGGCGACGCCGGGTTGTGAGCAAAGGCTGGAGGAAGAACGTTGACGACCACAAGAAGGTCGAGAGATACAAGGGGCACAAGACCAGATCGGCTTGGAAGCTGTTGGGGTATACGCCGAGGTACCGCGGCCACTACAAGAGAATCGGAGCGGCTCCGGAGGACGAGCCGTAGCCTGTTCATCCTCCTGTCACCTTGGCCGTGCCTGCTGGGGTTCCTTTGATCGACCCTGCTGCGAGCCGAGCTGCGTCTGGCGCTGAGGCATCCACCTCTTCTAGCTCGGGGTCGCCGAACCTAAGGGAGATAGTAGACGCTTATTCGTCCGACCAGGAGGAAGGAATGGAGGGAGGCTCGAGAGTGCCTGGTACAAAGGATCTGGCGGCCAAGTTTAGGCGCGGATCCTCTTCTTCTGCGACACCATCGTCTGCCAGCACCCGCGTGGCCTCGGGCTCGGGGGGTGCTACTATCACCTTTGCTCCTACCACCACACCGAGCGAAGGAGCGCGGAGGCGTTCCCCGGATAGCCCAAGGGAGGGGTCCCAGCCCTGGAAGAGGTCCTAGGCGGGTGAGAAAGACTCGGGGGCTGGACAGCCTCCAAAGGGTAAGACACCTGCGCGAGCTCCCGGGGGCAAAGCTCCGCCCGAGAAGAGTGCGCCGGCTAGCAGGGTGACTGGCGAGGCGGCTCGCGAGATCACCGTCTCGGTAGGGCAAGGATCCGGATCGGCTTCCGGACCTCGTACTGCCCTAGCGGCATGGAGACCCAAGATGGAGACGCAGCCCGGGAAGCCTATAAACGTCGAGGACCGGGTGATGGGGAACTCCGACGTCATCGGAGCCCTCGCAAAAGCTTGTGCCTTGCTGCGTGACATGGAAGTGCACGCGATGTACGACAGCGAAAGCCTGCTGGTCTCGGCGATTCAGGCTGAACTTTTGGTAAGTATCTTCAACGCCTTTCTTCAAGTGCTTCAGTTTGGCTGCTGTTATCTGACTTATTTTTTTCCTTTTGCAGAACCTGTAGAGGCTCCTGGTAGTGATGGAAAGGAGTGACAATAACGTCGCGAAGGTCACTCAGCTGGAGTCTGAGAGGGAAAAACTGAAAAAGGAGCTGGAGGAGCTGAAGAAGAGTAGCGCCGGGGCGACCGCACAGCTGGAAGTAGCTCTGGTCAGCGTCACTGAACTCACATCGAAGACCCATCAACTAAAGGGTGACATCTGGATGAAGACTAAGAGGATTGCTGAGCTGGAGTCGGAGCTGGCCAGAACGAGGTTTGAATCGGCGGCTGAGGCGACGAGGCTGCGCGGCGAAGTGCTGGTCGTGCGTGCCGAAATCGAGAAGCTGAAGAAAGAGAATGCCGGTCTCAAGGCTTCTCTGCTGTCCGAGGCACAGTCTTCTTTCCAGAAGGGGGTGGACCAGGCCACTGAGGAGTACGAGAAGCAGGTGGAGGAGATCACCTCCATTCTGTTCGAGGAAGGGTGCTTGGCTGCACTGAGGCGTGCGGAGGTTCCCGAAGACCACCCGGTCTATCGGAATCTGCCGAAGTACTCGGACCCAGTCCATGAGCCGAGCTCTACACCCTTGGGCGAGAGTGCCCCAGTCGATGCCCCTGCAATTGATCCTGTCTCGGATGGTGCTCCAACTGCTCCGTCTGCCAGTGATGCCCCAGTCGCGCCTCAAGGCGACGCTCCTTCTGCCCCTCCTACTGGTGATGCACCAGACAAGGCTGTGGTCGTAGCCGAGACCGCTGGTTCATCAGAGTCAGTGATCATACTGGTGGAGTCGCCGAAGCCGCAGTAGCTATATCCTTCTTGCTTTTGCTCTTTGTAATCTTTCCTTCCTATCTTTTGCATGTAACGATCAGCTCTGTAATGTCATTCACTTTTAATGAAAAATAGGGCTCTTTTACTTGCACATTTGTGCTCCATTTTCTCTCTTTCCCTCTCTTTTGAGTTCGGCTCTTTTATGCTTGAGTCCGGCTGAATGCCTTTAATGTGACGTGACGTGTGAGCCTTGGGTTGGAGAGAGTACCGAGCGATCTTCATAGTTATCTGTGCTGATTCTCCGTATTTTGAAGACCATAAATAGCAGTAAGTGTGGTGGTATAGCCAATGAGGAAAACGAGCGGATGGCTCCACGTGGTGCCATCGGAACCGCTGGTCAGCATATAGGAAGACGTGCACCTCACGTAAGGCGTGGGAGACCTCGCCTCATAATTTACTTTGAAGACCGGGCCCTTCTTCTTCCTATAAATAGGAGTGGCAAGCTCGCCACGGGAGAGAAAAGAACCCTGACATTCTACCTTCTGACATGGGAACCTGCCTTTTTCTGTTAGCCAACCCGGCAGCCACGCTTGGTAGAACCTTAGGAACATTTGACCCGGGTGGAACCCTTGTGCCAGAAGACGGCTTCCTCTGGGAGGGACAGTCTGTCGTAGTCTGCGCGCTCTCTGAAGACAACCCTCGTAGACTGCGCGCTCTCTGAACACGGGTCCACGGCCAACTCCCTCCAATGCGACTGCATGGGAATCTTTGCAGCCGTGGGTTGGTGGCGCCCCGCGTGTTTGGGGGTCTTATTTTCATCCCACAGGGTCCTGCGTGGAATCATGCTGCAGATCTTCTTGTGGGATATCAAGACCTCCGAGCGGTGGGCAGGATCGAGAGGTCCTTGGACCGAGGGGGCTCTTTTTTGCAAACTTTGGTCTAACCAACCAAAGGGTATTGTAGAGCTCAGTGAGATTCAGAGTCCCCCAAAGTCTCCAAACAGTGAGCCAACGAGGATCAGAGTCTTCAAGCTTCCAATCTAGAGGGCGTTGAAGAGTTCAGGATGCTGAAGACCAGACTGTAGGGTTAGTGAAGATCAGAGTCTCCCAGTCTTTATTTCTTTTTCTGTTTTCAGAGGACTGCGAGCCTCCTTGCTGTATTTCATTTTCTTATCTGTAATCCTTGTAATGAATCAATTACAATGAATAAAAAGAATAGGCTTTCAGATCATATTATCTGTGTACAGTGCTTTTGTTTTTTTGCATTCTTTTTCTTTCGAAGACTGTCATTGGCCGAAATGGACCACCATTGGCCGAGACGAACTATCTTTTGCCGAGACGATCCCAGAGTCTCGAGGATCTCGGTTGTGCGAGCCTGAGTTCGGGAACGATCTCGATGGGTGTATGAACCCAGAATTTAGGAAGCGACCGGATATATGGATCCGAAGCCTCTTCCAGGGTCAGGGACCCAGAATTTAGGAAACGACCGGATGTATGAATCCGAAGCCTTTTCCAGGGTCATGGACCCAAAATTTAGGAAACGACCGGATGTATGAATCCGAAGCCTTTTCCAGGGTCAGGGACCCAGAATTTAGGAAACGACCGGATGTATGAATCCGAAGCCTTTTCCAGGGGTCATGGACCCAAAATTTAGGAAACAACCGGATGTATGAATCCGAAGCTTTTTCCAAGGTCATGGACCCAAAATTTAGGAAACGACCGGATGTATGAATCCGAAGCCTTTTCCAGGGTCATGGACCCAAAGTTGCCGAACTCAGACAAGGTGAGATGACACAGATTGATGACAGGGCAAACGCTGCTTTCATTGATTCTGAGACTTTCGTTACATTTTTAGAAATAGAATTTCTTCAAGTGGGATGCATTCCATCGTCTCAGCAGCTGCCTGCCCTCTAAGTCTTCGAGCTTGTAAGAGGATCGTCCGGTTAGTGAGACCACCCTGAATGAACCATGCCAGTTCGGGGCCAATTTTCCTTCATTCGGATCTTTGTCGCCTGGCAGGGTCTTCTTCAGGACTAGTTCCCCTACGGAGAAACTCCTTTCCCTGACTTTTTCATTGTATCCTCTGGCTAGCCGCTGTTGATAGTCAGTCAGTCGTAGGGCTACTGTTTCTCGATGCTCGTCCGCTAAGTCCAGCTCCATCGCCAGGTTTGTCTCGTTTCGGCCCTGGTCGACCAATTCTATCCTTAAGGTGGGGAGGCCAATTTCTAAGGGAATGACCGCCTCCATCCCATAGGCCAGAGAGAAAGGTGTTGCCGAGGTGGAGCGCCTTGGAGTCGTTCTGTATGCCCACAGCACGCTGGGAAGCTCCTCTACCCATCTCCCTTTTGCCTTGTCTAACCGCTTCTTCAGGCCGTCCAGGATTATCTTGTTAGAAATTTCGGCCTGGCCATTACTCTGTGGATACGCCGGAGTGGAGTAATGGTTTCTGATGCCATGCTCTTGGCAGAAGTCTCTGAAGGATCTGGAGTCAAACTGAGTCCCGTTGTTCGAAATCAGGGTCCTGGGGATGCCGAACCTCGTTATGATGTTCTTCCATATGAAGTTCTTGGAGTCCCTATCAGTGATGGAGGACAGCGGTTCAGCTTCTATCCACTTCATGAAGTAGTCCATAGCAACTATCAGCCATCTCTTATTCCCTGGAGCTCGGTGGAGAGGCCCCACAATGTCCAGCACCCATTGAGCAAAGGGCCATGGACTAGAGAGGGGACTCAGGTCTTGCGCTGGCTGATGAAGAGAGTGGGAGAACTTCTGGCATTTTTCGCATTTCCTAGCGTATACCTGCGCATCCTTCTGCATGTGGGGCCACCAGTAACCTTGGCTTATAGCCCTGTAGGCCAGTGATCGACCTCCGATATGACTGCCATAGATTCCTTCATGGATCTCATACAGGAAGTTGTCCACCTTGCTCGGATGGACACATTGGAGGTGGGGACCTGTGAATGATTTTTTGTAGAGTTTGCCTTCGGGAGATAGCCAGAATCGAGCTGCCTTAAGTCTGATTCGGTGAGCTTCAGTCTTGTCTTCGGGGAGCTGGTCGTCCTTCAGGTAAGAAATGATTGGATCCATCCAGCTCGGGCCGAGATCAGCACAAAGGATTTACCAAGATGAGTGGAGCTCTAGGCTTGATCTTGATATCGATCCAACCTCGACAGTCCTTTTCTATCTTGCTTCGACAGTGGAGGCCAGGTTTGCAAGCGCATGAGCGTGCGTGTTGGTATCTCTGGAGATCTGCCTGACCTCGGCTGTCTGGAAATGAGAGAGTAGTTTTTTCGCGAGGGCTAAGTAGGCCGCCATCTTGTCGTCCCTAGCCTGGTAGTCTCCAGCGAGCTGGCTAGTTACCAGTTGCGAATCGCTGAAGATCACCAGGTGCTGGGCTCCGAGGATTTGGGCGCTGTTCAGCCCTGCTATCAGTGCTTCATACTCCACTTCATTGTTTGTTGCTTTGAAGTCCAAGGTGAAGGCTTGCTCTATGACCAGTCCCTCTGGCGATTGGAGGACTATGCCGGTGCCAGCTCTCTTGGAGGTGGACGAACCGTCAACAAAGAACTTCCATGCAGAGACGGGAGCTGGCTCGACCTCGGTAACTTCAGGCTCATGCCCTATGCCCCCCAGTTCCGTGCCGGGCTGGGTCGGAGCCAAGCTCGGCAAGACGAACTCTACAATGAAGTCTGCCAGGATCTGGGCTTTGATCGCAGTCCGGGGACGGTACTGAATGTCATACTGCCCCAGTTCGACTGCCCATTTTGAGATTCGCCCTGAAAAGTCAGCTTTTTTGAATATAGAACGGAGTGGATGCTCCGTGATCACCACAATGGTGTGGGATTGGAAATAATGGGAGAGCTTGCGGGAGGCGCTGACGAGTGCCAACGCGAGCTTCTTCAGCAAAAGGTATCTGGTCTCGGCATCAAGCATGATCTTGCTTGTATAGTAAATTGGCTTTTGGACTCCTTTGTCCTCTCTGATGAGGACGGAGCTCACCGCATGATCTGAGACCGCAAGGTATAGATACAAAATCTCCCCCTGAGTTGGGGTAGAGAGTAAGGGTGGTGAAGACAAATAAGTTTTGAGTGCTACCAACACTTGGTCGCATTCAGGGGTCCATTGAAATTTTAAATTTTTTCTCAAGAGCTGAAAGAAAGGCCGCACTTATCTGATGATCTGCTGATGAAGCGATTGAGTGCTGCAGCCATGCCTGTAAGCTTCTGGACCTCCTTTGTAGTAGATGAGCTCTGGATGCCCAAGATTGCAGTAATCTGGTCTGGGTTGGCCTCTATTCCTCTCCGCGTTACCAGGCTTTCGAGGAACTTGCCAGAAGCTACACCGAAGGCGCACTTGGAAGCATTCAGTTTGAGCTTAAACGCGCGAAGGATGTTGAAGACTTGGGCCAGATCCGCCAGATGGTCGCTGGAGTGCTTGGACTTGACGACCGTGTCGTCAATGTAGACTTCCACTGTCTTGCCGAGCTGAGCCTGGAACATCTTTGTCACGAGGCGCTGATACGTTGCCCCCGCGTTCTTCATCCCGAAGGGCATCACCTTGTAGCAATAAGTGCCGCGGGGGGTTATGAATGCGGTTTTCTCCTCGTATGGCTCATACATCGGAATTTGATGGTAGCCTCTGTAGGCGTCAAGGAAGCTCATTCGGTCGTGGCCAGCGGTGGCGTCGATCATCTGATCAATCTTTGGAAGGGGGAAACTGTCCTTAGGGCAGGCCCTGTTGAGATCTGTGAAGTCCACACACACCCTCCATTTGCTAGTCTTCTTCTTAACCACCACTGTATTGGCCAGCCAGACCGGGTACTGGACTTCCTGGATTGTGCCTGCCTCCAGCAAGTTGTCGACTTCTTCGACAACCACGTCCGTCTGCTGTAACCCCGTCCTTCGGGCTCTCTACACCACTGGCTTGTGGCTGGGATCCACATTCAGCTTGTGGCACATGACCTCAGGATCGACCCCAGGCATTTCGCTCGGGGTCCAGGCGAAGACATCCATGTTCTGCATTAGAAACCTTGAGAGCTCGGCTCTCTCTTCGTCAGGCAGCTGAGTGCCGATCAGGAAAAATCTGTCAGGGTCTGCTGAGTCGAGCCTGACTTTGGCTAGGTCCTCAATACTTTTCTTGTCAGGGTCCCGGCCGATCTCATCTAGACCCTTTTCGAACTCTGCTAGGTTGACGCGCTCTGGCTCCTTTTCTCCGGGGACCATGGCCAGCATGCATTGCCTGGCTAGCTGCTGATCTCCTTCCACTGTGACCACCTCCATTTTGCCTTCCTTGTTTTCGAGTACGAACTTTAGCTTCTGGTGGAGGGAGGAGGGGACTGCTTCGAACTTGTGGAGCTACGTTCTGCCCAAGATAATGTTGTAGGGAGAAGGGGCGTCCACTACCAAAAAGTCGGCCATCACGGAGGCTCCGCCCACTCGGGTTTCCAGGGTGATTTTACCCTTGGGGTATACTGGTTTGGCGGATAACCCTAGCAAGGGCGCACGGACCTCCGTGAGGTCAGCTTCTGAGAGTTTCATCTTCTTGAAGTACTCATAGTAGAGGACCTCGGAAGAGCTGCCGGAGTCGACGAGGATCCTCTTCACAGTGAAGTCCTTCAGCTTCATGGTCAAGAGCAGAGGGTCGTTGTGAGGAAGTTGGATTCCCTCCAGATCTTTGTCTGAGAATGAGATGGTTGGTCGGTCGTGGCGCGCTCTCTTGGACGCTGGTCCGAGCTCGGCTCTCATCACCTCCTTCCTGTGCGAGGCCCGCCTGGCTTCGGCACGAGCCTGAGGGTTGTCTCGAGCTGAGGGGGAGGAAGTTGAGGGCGCCAGATGGATCACATTGATAATCTTTTCAGAGTCTTCGCTGTCTGGATCCCTAGTTGCGCTCTAATGAGCTCGGCTACCGCTGCTGCCAACATCTCCTGCCTTCATGAACTCTGCAAGGTGGCCTTCCTTGGCGAGCTGCCCCAGGTGATATTTCAGGGTTCGGCACTCCTCGGTCCTGTGCCCGTTACCCTTATGGTAGGCACAGAACCTGGTTTGGTCACGTTTGGAGGGGTCGCCTGGCAAGGGTCGATGCCACTTGAAGAATGGCTGGGTCTTTACCTTGTTCATAACTTGGTGGATCGGCTCCTTGAAGACGATGTTCACAGCCTGGTAGGCGTCGGAGGATGGTCTGGTCCTCCTGCTGCCCCCAGACTAGGATGCCGCAGCTTTCGCCGAACTGGAGACCCAAGCTTGCTTCGGCTCGTGCTTCTGGAATGGCTTCTACCCCTCTGCTGGGGCTGGTTGCTTCTTTCCTTGGGTTCTGGGCCTTCTTCCTCCCGAGCCCTGGATCTCGTCCTCCTCCCGGGTGACATAGCGCTTTATCCGGGACATCAAGGCCGGCATGGAGGGAGCGAGGTCTCCCACTAAATCTTTCCGCAGCTCATGCCCCGGTAACAGGGCATTCCGGAAGGCGAAAATCACCACCTCTTCTCTGGTATCCTCGATTTGGCTGTAAATCGCCCAGAACCGGTGGGCGAACTGGGTGAGGGTCTCGTCATGCTTCATCTTCAGAGCAAGGATATCTGCATCGGTCTTGGGGACGACATTGTAGGCCTGGAACTTCTTCAGGAAGGAGAGCTGGAGCTCTCTCCAACTCGAAATAGACTTCTCCGGTAGAGCGCAGAACCACTTCAGAGGGAGGTCGCTCAAACTGGAGGAGAAGATCTTGCAGTTGAGGTGGCCCTCCTTCCCCCAGATGGACATCTTTTGGGAGAAGTAACGGAGGTGAGCGGATGGGTCAGACAATCCGTCATAGGGACGAACCGCGGGACAGAGAACTTCTTGGGCAAGGGAGTCCTCTCGATGTCTCGTGTGAAAGGAGAGGCCCCCAGATCGGTGGGGCCACAGATTTCTTACTGGTCCCGCATCTCCAGGTTATGCTGAAGAGCCAGCTTGATGCGCTTGTCGAGCCGCTCCTGCTTGTCGTCCTTCTTTGGTGTCAGTGCTCTCGGCTTTCGCTTCGAATGTCCTTGGCTATGATGGCCATGAGCTCGTCCGTCGCGGCCACGATGGCTATGGGTGTTGCTCGAGCCTTCATCGTGGGCATGGCTGCGCTTTTGATCCAAAAAGGCTCTCAGATCCTCGCGGAAGGGCTGGACCACCTTGCTTTGGACAGCTCTTTTCTCACCTTGGGGCTCTGAAGGTTGCCTTAGTGAGGCATTTTGCACTACTCTCAGCTGCTGCTGGAGCTGGTGGATTATTCGCTCCTGCTCCTAGAGGAGAGCGTTTTGAGCTGCGATGTCTCCTCCAGCATCAGGGGGTTGCACACGGCGTGGCTCCTCCACCGCCGCAGCTTTGCCTTTGAGAGGGCGCTCACGTCGTCGCTCGTCCCGTTGGGGAGGCGCGACTTCATCGTCAGAGCACGAGGTCTCAACTCCCTCTTGGAAGGGAATCTCGATGAAGGGTCGCGAGCCTACGCGCTCCTCGCCTGCAGATGTGCCATGGACCATTCCGGACCGTCCCTGAAGAGGGACGTCCGTCGACGAGCCCGGACGCTCGAGTCTTGCTCTCAGGGACTCTCCGCCCTTCTTAGCTTTCGGAGGCATGGTTTCTGGGAAGATTGAGAAGGTTGGGAAGGTTGGGATAGTACTTTCCCACAGACGGCGCCAATTGTAGGTGCAGAAAAATATGACCCACAATAATCGGGGTGCCTTACAGGACTTATCCAAATGAAGAAGATGACCTGCTGCCTCAAAGCCTGAAAGGAAAGAGCAAACGGTCAGAGGACCCTGGCCTGAGCGGCGCAAGGCTCTCCGATGCCTAAGTTAGTAGGTGAACTGGAATGAAGGAAGGAGAGGAAGAAGAGAGGCAGAGTAACAACTCTCAAGTATGGGTTGATGCGTACCTTGCATATGAAATGGGGTTCTATTTATAGAGAACTTGGACGATATCTTGGATGATATTTTGGCGTGGGTTCCGTGATTTGATATGGAAGTCATTATCAGCCCACAAAGTAATAAATGCGGTCCATTCCAGCCCACTTTGCATTTAATGCCAGTCGGATCAGCTCACATTGTATTTAATATGCGTCATGTTGGGCCAGATCGTGTTGGACGCCTTTGGCGGCAGAGGTACCATCGGATCCGCCCTCAGGCCTTGCCCTGATTTGGCTTCAGCCGCTGGATGCCGCCCTGTCAGTGATCTGGCGAAGATTGTGGACGGCTGGATGTCGCATCTGTCTCACTGGCTCGCGCCCTTATTCCTCCACGTGTCCGATGGCGTGGCGGGCGAAGGGCACGAGTGGAGATTCTGTCTTGCTTCGGCTTTCGTCCCGGCTCCTTTGGCCGAGGTCAAGCTTTTGGCCGAAGTGGGCACCTGGGTAGCCGAGCTCGACGCTAGTGGCCAGGACCTATCTGACTTCGGCTGAGGCCTCTGCCCTGGTAGCCGAGGTGAGTCTGGTGCCACGTGGATGGCACGCGGATGGCACGTGAGGCACGTGAGAATGCTTAGTCCCATCTGATGGCCGTGATTAGTGTAATCCTGGAGCTTTGAAAATCTCCCCACACACCATCTATAATAGAGATTGTAATGTTTCATCTTTATATGCATATCAAATGTATGTTATAAAGCTTGTAAGAAATATTGTAAAACCCATCACTCTATTTTCTCCTGTGTAAGATCTACATGACCCAGAATGAAATGGGTCTCTGCTTTAAACAACAATTATATGAGAGTCCCATTTTAAGTAACATCACTGTCACGTCCCCAAAATAAGAATTGGGGAAAAACGTGAAAAATTAAAACAAATTCAAATTCTTGTGTTTAATACAACACAAGCTTCCAAAAGTGGACCCACATAACATCACAAACCGTGGTGAGTCCAAATAAAATTTCATTAAATGCAACGTAAACTTCATTCAATTGGTATTCAATGACCATAAATAAGATCCAACACAAAAATCAAATAAACATTAATAGTTAAAGTTGCAGAATGAATAAAACAATTACTAAGGAAAGGTTTATCATTAAAGAAAGTTAATCTAGAGGATTGCTAAGATGACGTCACTCTCATGCAGGCTCAGACGGCTCCAAAACCGTCTCCGGCATTCCACTCGGGTTCGTCAGTTGGCTCAAACGCTTGAAACGTTTGATCCTCCGTCTCCTCGGTAGGGTAGGGATTGGTACCTATGCACCAATAAACAAAGTAAACAGCAAGTACGAAAGCATAATTTATAATTAAAACACAAGATCAATGTGAGTAATGACATGTAATAATCATAAAAGAATAACAATATGACAATGATGAAAAGAACGTATAACCAAAATCCAATCCGCACAATAGAGCAATACAATAATCACATAGAAGCAATGCAACTGCTTTGGGTGGTCAACCTTAACTATCTAAATCACGTCGGCGGTCATAAACCGATCGATAATCCGGAGTACCGGTCAAACAATCAATGCGGATATTACAGTGTCCGTTCACATCGGTGATCAGCCGTCCAATTACAACTGCAGTCGTTCAATTATGACCCAATCGATGTACATATATATACATATCATAATAGAATAAACCTAGTGATATGTAATGCTCTGACATAGAAACCTAAGTCAAAGTGAAGGGCTGGCTGCACAACAATCCACAATCAATATCGATATCATTCGAATAAACCTCTATAATTTCTCAATCGATTGCCAAGCCACATCACGGTCCATATCCAATCAATATAGGGTATGCATCTAATAGACCAATATCAATCTCAATCATGTATGCAAACCCGAAAGTCAAAGAATAACAACAACCCAATCCTAAAGTCAAACATAAGGTCTCGTACCCAACAACCACAAGAATCTCTAAATAGATAAAAGATCAACACATCCCTTCTCAATTAATGGTGCATAGACCCAATTAAGGGTTTTCCAATAGAGATTGATTGAACTCAAATCTACTAGGATTTCCCCGAGGTCATATGAAGCACTAAACTCCATGTTAGGAAAATACCGTGTGCCCAGCCGGTATTTACTCAGGTCCAATGATCCAATTAATAAGATATAAAAATATAAATTTAACACATTAAAAACCAAGGATATCATTTAATATTAATTTGCGAATTATAATGATAAATCACAATTTTAATTTATAAATTTAGAAAACCTAAGGATTTCATTTAAAATATTTTCCACATTCAAAATAGCAAGAGGAGATAGTTTGGATTTATAAAATACCCAAGGCCCTTTCTCTAAATTCTTATAAACACTCAATGGGTAAGTTAAATAAATATTCTAACATAAAGTTAAGGATTCTGTCACATTGTCACATGGGATTCCCTCATCCAAAGTACATCATGTCCTCACTATCCTCTCTCTTATTTTATTTCAATACCTATCCAAGTCAAAACCGTCCCTGCCCACTTCATTACAGAACCCGGTCATGGAATGAGAAGGCTTCACACGTGGTGTATAAGGGCACTTGGGCAGTGAGCCCCACTGCTCAAAATCGAGATCACCCCCATAAGAAAATGTCGCCCAGCCCTGTACGGGTAGATGACTGGACCAGATCTGATCAGATCTCCTCACGGGCCCCACATCAAGATTAAATAAAAGAAAGCAAATAGAGTAAATCAATCCTTAGGACATAAAAGGGGTTTCTACATGCATCAAAACTTGAATCAATGAGAAACACAAGCATTAAATTTATAATTTGTGGTTAGGTACTTGCCTTTCACCGGGATTTGAAGAAAAACAACAGATCCTAACCAATACCCAATCCGAGATAACCGAGGCGCTCGATCACAATCCTATCGCCAATCTGACATAAGAGACGGGATAGAAATGCCAAGGTGATCAGATCTATGGTATTCGTACCCAAAACCAAACATTGGAAAGAATAAGAAGATAACCTAAGAGTACAGATTTACTCCTAATGATTTGAGGAGAAGGTTACCTGTGATAAGAAAGTTGAACCAGGAATGATGGTATCCTCTGATCTTGATTCTGATGGCTGGATCCTAAAGTTGCAGAGGCTTGGGAAGTTGAAAGAGGAAGAAGACGAGGAAGAAGAACCGGGAGGAGTTGCAAAGATAAGTGGGAAGAGATAAGGACGTGCGTTTAAAATAGGGATTAGGTTAATGGGCTTAAGTTATTGGGTCGGGTCAAACTGCGGGTCAGGTCATCTACCCATCAACCCAACTCACCAATCCACACATCTAATCTAACGCGTGCCCCACTTAATCCTAACCACTTAAATAACTAAAATACATTCAATTAAAATAATACTAATATTCTAATTAAAATATAATAAAATATTAAAAAAATAAAAGTGGGACCGAGATCTTACAATCACAGGCTTACTTATCTACCAGAGTGAAATGGGTTCTTCCTTTAGACTACACTTATCTAAGAGTCCCATTTTAAGTAACATCAGAGGCTCACTTATCTATGGATCTTGAGAATTTACAGTTTCCGATGTTTTTCTGCTTTACGTCTTCAACCAGGCTCACTGTCTGGTCATTTATAGTATACATGACTATGAGTAAGATATAAAAGCTAGTATTGAAGTAGTTCCCTTTGATTTGGGTCAGTCCCATATTTTGACCTTAATGTGTTTAGGCTACTTGGTGTTAAGGCAATGCATCATAAGCTTTATCATTTGTTATATATATATATATATATATATTTTTGTGTCTTTCAATTCATTCAAAATATATTAACATGCAAGTGTTTTTTTTATTTTCTTTTTTTATCCGCCCAAACCTTATGTCACTTGAAGTTGGAGAAAGCCCTGTATGGTGTTTATATGACTATATGTGTTCTGAATCAGCAACTATTAAAAGTTACCGTATAAGAGAGCTAACTCATAATATATGGGATAACTGTGTAAGTGATAAAAGATGTGCCAACATAGTACAGGAGAACCATGATTTGGTGGTGAGGTTCATGGCCTCCAATACCCACTCGCCATAAGTTTTTTTTTCCCTTAATATCATGTTTGATCTGGTGGATCCCAGTCAACCTTTCAAAGTACATAGTAGCCTAAGAAGGCAAGTGGTCTTTACGTGCTTGAGAAAAGTTGATTGAAATGAAAACAATTATGTCCAAGAATCAAGAAAAGAATGATGTTCTTTGGACGGCATTATTCACCTTGCTTCTAGAAATGAAATAAGATTCCACCTACATAAACGTGCCTAGCAACTTTCTGCAGACAATTGTTCTGTCCTCCTCCTCCTGTTGCACAGGAGTGGGAACTCCATTCAGTTGTCAAACTGCATCTTTCTGTGCTGTGGAAGCTGGTGGCAGCCTCATATTTCCTGTATTTCTGTGTTAGTTCTTGTGTGGGGAGATTTCCAGAGCTACAGGATTAAGCTAATCACAGCCATCAGATGGGGCTAAGCATTCTCACGTGCCATCCGCGTGCCATCCACGTGGCACCGATCTCATCCCGGCTACCAGGGCAGAGGCCTTGGCCGACATCAAGCATTTCCAGGCCACAAGCGCCGAACTGGACCACCTCGGGCATCATCTCGGCAAAGAGTCCACCTCGGCAGGGCCACCCCGGATGCCATCTCCGCAGAGAGCCCTACCTCGGCTAAAGCCACCTCGGCTGAAGAAGCCAGGACAGTAGACGAAGCAAGAAAGAACCTTCACTTGCGCCCCTCATTCCCCACGTCATCAGGCACGTGGAGAGATAGGGTCACGAGCTAGTGGGACAGACACGACATCCAGCCGCCCACTATCTTCACCAGATCGCCACATGGCAGCATCCAGCGGCTGAGGCCACATCAGGGCAAGGCCCGAGGGCAGATCCGCTGGTACTCCTACCGCCAAAGGCGCCCAACACAATCTGGCCCAACAAGACACGCATTTAATGCAATGTGGGCTGACCCGACTAGCATTAAATGCTGAGTGGGCCGGATTAGACTGCATTTATTACTTTGTGGGCTGATCATGACTTCCCAGTCAGATCATGGGACCCACACCAAGATATTCTCTGAGAGATACGATCCAAACCTCTATAAATAGACCTTCAAGCACCATGCAAGGTACGCATACTCTCATTCACAGAGCCCTTACTCTGTCTCTCTTCTTCCTCCTCTCCTCCCATTGTTCCAGTTCCCATACTGACTTTGGCATCGGAGAGCCTTGCGCCGCTCAGGCCAGGGTCCTCTGACCGTTGCTACTCTCTTTCAGGCTTCCGGACGGCATCCAGACATTCCAGACATTCCAGACACCATCATCTTCCCGGATAAGTCCTATAAGGCTCCCTTTTATTGTGGGTCATAATTTTCTGCACCTACAATTGGCGCCGTCTGTGGGAAAGCAATATCCCAGCCTTCCCAACCTTCTCCAAATCTTTCCAAACAATCTTTCTTAACCTCATCTTCTCAGAGGCCATGCCTCCGAAAGCTAAGAAGGGTGTAGAATCCTCAAGAGCAGCGCTCGAGCTGCCTCCACCGCCAACGGACGTCCCTCCCCAAGGACGCTCCCGTACGGTGCATGGCACGACTGCAGGCGAAGGCCGCATAGGCTCTCAACTCTTTATCGAGTTCCCACTCCAAGAGGGACTCGAGGCCTCGATCTCGCCAGAAGAAGTCGCGCCATCCGGACGCAATGAGCGTCAGGATGAGCGTCCCCGGAAGGACAAAGCCGTGGCCGTCGGAGAGACGCGCCACGTTCAACCCCCTGCTACTGGGGAGGTTCCCGAAGCTGCCCTCCTCCAGAAGCAACTCCAGAAGCAAGGGCAGCTGATTCGCGAGCTCCAGCAGCAGTTGAAGGCAGTGCAAACTGCCTCCTTGAGGGAAGTCTCTGAGCCTCAAGGGAAAAAGAAGGGCGCCCCCAGCAAGGCAGCCCAGCCTCCTCGTGAGGACCTCAGACCTCATCTGGACCAGAAACGGAGCCAGATCCGTGACGAAGGCTCGAGCAACAGCCGAAGTCACCGCAGCCGCGATGGCCGAACCCATAGCCGTCGTAGCCCGAGCCGTCCTAAGCGGAAGACCCGAGCTCAGACTCCAGAGAAGGACGACGAGCAAGAGCGATTTGACAAACGCGTCAGATTGGCTTTACAGCACAACTTGGAGATGAAGGACCAGAAGCAGCTCTGTGGTCACACTGATCTCGGGGGCTCTCCCTTCACAAAAGAGATCGAGCACACCCCCTTGCCCAAGAAGTTCTCCGTCCCGCGGTTCGTTCCCTATGACGGACTGTCCGACCCGTCTGCGCACCTCCGACACTTCTCCCAGAAGATGTCCATCTGGGGAAACGAGGGTCACCTAAACTGCAAAATCTTCTCCTCCAGTTTGGGTGACCTCCCCCTGAAGTGGTTCTGCTCCCTCCCGGAGCAATCGGTTTCTAGTTGGAAGGAGCTCCAGCTCTCCTTCCTGAAGAAGTTCCAGGCCTACACCGTCGTCCCCAAGAAGGAAGGGGACCTCATCGCCTTGAGAATGAAGCAGGGCGAAACTCTCGCCAAGTTCACCCACCGATTCTGGGCGATCTACAGCCAGATCGAGGGCGCAAGAGAGGCGATAGCCATCTACGCCTTCCAGCATGCCCTGATCCCCGGCAGCGACTTGCGGAAGGACTTGGCCGGGGACACCCCAGAATCCATGTCAGAGTTGATGTCCCGGGTGAAGCGCTTTATCGCCAGGGAGGAAGACGAGATCCGAGCTAAGGATCAGGACGGGCATCCAGAGCCCGAACAGAAGAATAGCCAGCCTCGGCAAAAAGGCGGGAGGCCCTCCCAGAAGCAGGAGCCCAGGCGGGACTGGGCCTCCAGTTCGACGAAGCCTTCGTCGTCCAGGTCTGGGGGCAATTGGAAGCCCAGACCCCCCTCCAGCGCCGGTCAGAGCGTCAACGTCGTCTTCAAGGAGCCGATCTACCGCATCCTGGCCAAGATCAAATCCAAGCCATTCTTCAGGTATCCTCCGCCCATGAAGAGTGAACCCACCGAAGGCGCCCGGAGCAAGCTCTACTGCTCCTTCCATAAGGGCAACGGGCACAGGACCGAGGAATGCAGGACTTTGCAGTGGTATCTGGAAAAGCTGGCCAAGGAGGGCCACATCCCAGAGTTCATCAAGGAAGGTGATGCCGGCGGCAGCGAGGGCCGGGTTCACCAGAGCACGGCCCCGGCTCCAGACAGCGAGGACTCAGAGAAGATCATCAACGTGATCCATCTGGCATCCTCGGCTCCCGCTTCCTCGTCCCGGGGAAGCTCTCAAACCCGTGCCGAAGCCAGGCGGGCTTCGCACGAGAAAGAAGTAATGAAAGCCGACCTTGCCCCGGCGTCCAAGAAAGCCCGCCGCGACAGACCAGCCATCTCGTTCTCGGATCGAGATCTAGAGGGAGTCCAGGTCCCTCACAACGACCCCCTGCTCCTCACCATGAAGCTGAGAGACTTCACCGTAAAGAGGATCCTCGTCGACTCCGGCAGCTCCTCCGAGGTCCTCTACTACGACTGCTTCAAGAGGATGAAGCTCTCCGAAGCAGACCTCACGGAGGTCCGTGCACCTCTGCTAGGGTTGTCCGCCACACCAGTCTACCCCAAGGGTAGAATCACCTTGGAAACCCAAGTTGGCGGAGCCTCCGTGACAGCCGACTTTCTGGTTGTGGACGCCCCTTCCCCCTACAATGTCATTCTGGGCAGAACGTGGCTCCACAAGCTAGAGGCAGTTCCTTCTTCCTTCCACCAAAAGCTGAAGTTCGTCCATGAGAACGAGGAAGGCAAGATGGAAGTAGTCACAGTGAAGGGAGACCAGCAGCAGGCCAGGCAGTGCATGCTGGCCGCCGTCCCAGCAGTAAAGGAGCCAGAGCGCGTCAACCTGGCCGAGTTCGAGAAGGGCCTCGATGAGATCGGCCGGGACCCTGAGAAGAAGAGCATCGAGGACCTGGCCGAGGTCAGACTGGACCCGGCAGACCCAGACCGGTTCTTCCTGATCGGCACCCAGCTGTCGGACGAAGAAAGGGCCGAACTCTCTCGGTTCTTGATGCAGAATGTGGACGTCTTCGCTTGGAACCCGAGCGAAATGCCCGGGGTCGACCCTGAGGTCATGTGCCACAAGCTCAACGTCGACCCCGACCACAAGCCAGTAGTGCAGAGGGCCCGCAGGACCGGGCTGCAGCAGACAGATGCGGTCGTCGAAGAGGTCGACAACCTGCTAAAAGCAGGGGCCATCCGGGAAGTCCAGTACCCGGTATGGCTGGCCAACACGGTGGTGGTCAAGAAGAAAACTGGAAAGTGGAGGGTGTGCGTGGACTTCACCGACCTGAACAGGGCTTGCCCTAAGGACAGTTTTCCCCTCCCGAAGATTGACCAACTGATCGACGCCACCGCCGGTCACGACCGAATGAGCTTCCTTGACGCCTACCGAGGCTATCATCAGATCCCGCTCTACGAGCCCGACGAGGAGAAAACATCGTTCATCACCCCCCGCGGCACTTACTGCTATAAAGTGATGCCCTTCGGGCTGAAGAACGCGGGGGCGACTTATCAGCGCCCCGTCACGAAGATGTTTCAGGCCCAGCTCGGCCGATCGGTAGAGGTCTACATCGACGACATGGTCGTCAAATCTGTGCGCTCCAGCGACCATCTGACGGATCTCGGCCAAGTCTTCGGCATCCTTCGCGCCTACAAGCTCAAGCTCAACGCTTCCAAGTGCGCCTTCGGCGTAGCCTCTGGCAAGTTCCTCGGCAGCTTGGTGACGCGGAGGGGGATAGAGGCCAATCCGGAACAGATCACTGCCATCCAGGGCATCCAGAGTCCCTCTACCACGAAGGAAGTTCAAAGGCTTACAGGAATGGCCGCCGCACTCAATCGCTTTATCAGCCGCTCATCAGATAAGTGCAGGCCTTTCTTTCAGCTTTTGAGGAAAAATTTGAAGTTCCAATGGACCCCTGAGTGCGACCAGGCATTGGCCGCACTCAAAACTTATTTGATGTCACCACCATTACTCTCCACCCCAACTCGGGGGGAGATTCTGTATTTATACCTGGCGGTCTCGGATCACGCAGTGAGCTCCGTCCTCATCAGGGAGGACGAGGGAGTTCAAAAGCCGATCTATTACACGAGCAAGACCCTACTCGATGCCGAGACCAGGTACCTCCTGTTGGAGAAGCTTGCGTTGGCTCTCGTTACCGCCTCCCGCAAGCTCTCCCATTATTTTCAATCCCACACTATTGTGGTGATCACGGAGCACCCACTCCGGTCATTGTTCAAGAAAGCTGACTTTTCAGGGCGCATATCAAAGTGGGCAGTCGAACTGGGGCAGTATGACATTCAGTACCGTCCCCGAACTGCGATCAAAGCCCAGATCCTGGCAGACTTCATTGTCGAATTCGCCTCCCCCAACCCGGCTCCGACCCAGCTCGGCACGGCACTGGGGGGCACAGGGCAAGAGCCAGTAGAAACAGAAGTCCAGCTGTCTCCCATCTCGGCATGGAAGATCTTTGTCGACGGGTCATCCACCTCCAAGAGAGCTGGCCTCGGCATAGTTCTCCAATCGCCAGAGGGACTGGTCATAGAGCAAGCCTTCACCTTGGACTTCAAAGCGACGAACAATGAGGCAGAGTATGAAGCAATGATTGCAGGGTTGAACAGCGCCCGAATCCTCGGAGCCCAGCATCTGGAGATCTTCAGCGACTCTCAACTGGTAACTAGCCAGCTCGCTGGGGACTACCAGGCTAAGGACGACAGGATGGCGGCCTACTTGGCCCTTGTGAAAAAGCTACTCTCCCAATTCCAGAAAGCCGAGGTCAGACAAATATCCAGAGACACCAACACGCATGCAGATGCGCTTGCAAATCTGGCCTCCGCCGTCGAAGCAGGAAAGAAGAGGACCATCGAGGTCGGGTCAGTATCGAGGTCAAGCCTAGAACTCCATTCATCTCGGCTTGTCCTCTGTGCTGACCTCGGCCCCAGCTGGATGGATCCAATCGTCGCCTACCTGAAGGATGACCAGCTCCCCGAAGACAAGACAGAAGCCCACAAGATCAGGCTCAAGGCAGCACGGTTTTGGCTCTCTCCAGAAGGCAAACTCTACAGGAAGTCCTTCACGGGTCCGTACCTCCAATGCGTCCACCCGTCCAAGGTGGACGACTTCCTGTACGAAATCCATGAAGGAATCTGCGGCAACCATATTGGAGGACGGTCATTGGCCTACAGAGCAATCAGCCAGGGTTACTGGTGGCCCTACATGCAAAATGACGCCCAGGTCTACGCCAGGAAATGCGAGAAATGCCAGAAGTTCTCCCACTTCACTCCATCAGCCAGCACAGGATCTGAGTCCCCTCTCTAGCCATGGCCCTTCGCTCAATGGGGCCTGGACATTGTGGGGCCTCTTCACCGAGCCCCAGGGAACAAAAGATGGCTGATAGTGGCTACGGACTACTTCACGAAGTGGATAGAGGCTGAACCGTTGTCTTCCATCACGGACAGGGACTCTAGGAACTTCGTTTGGAAGAACATCCTTACGAGGTTCGGCATCCCCCGGACCCTGATCTCGGATAACGGGACTCAGTTCGATTCCAAATCCTTCAGAGACTTCTGCCAAGAGCACGGCATCAGAAACCATTACTCCACCCCGGCATATCCACAGAGTAATGGCCAGGCAGAAATCTCCAACAAAGTGATCCTGGACGGCCTGAAGAAGCGATTAGACAAGGCAAAGGGCAGATGGACAGAAGAGCTTCCGAGCGTGCTGTGGGCATACCGAACAACTCCAAGGAGGTCCACCTCGGCAACACCTTTCTCTCTAGCCTACGGGATGGAGGCAGTCATTCCCTTGGAAATCGGCCTTCCTACCCTGAGGACAGAGCTGGTCGACCAAGGCCGGAATGAGACGAACCTGGCGATGGAGCTGGAGCTGGCAGACGAACGACGAGAAGCAGCAGCCCTGAGACTGACCGACTATCAGCAGCGGTTAGCCAGGGCATATAATCAAAATGTCAAGGAAAGAAGGTTCACCACGGGAGAGCTCGTTCTAAAGAAGACCCTGCCAGCTGACAAGGAACCAAATGAGGGGAAGCTTGCCCCGAACTGGCATGGCCTGTTCAGAGTGGTCTCACTGGCAGGAAAATCAGCCTACAAGCTCGAAGACTTGGATGGCAAGCCGCTGCCGAGACCGTGGAATGCATCCCACTTGAAGAAATTTTATTTCTAAAGATGTAATGAACTTCAGAATCAATAAAAGCAGCTCTTGCCTTGTCATCAATCTGTCTCTCTCTGGTCGACTCCGGCAACACAGGCTCCACGCCTTGGAAATGGCTTCGAGTTCCTACACTCAGCCTTTCCTAAAATCCCGTGTCTTGGACACACAGGCTCCACGCCTTGGAAATGGCTTCGAGTTCCTACACTCAGCCTTTCCTAAAATCCCGTGTCTTGGACACACAGGCTCCACGCCTTGGAAATGGCTTCGAGTTCCTACACTCAGCCTTTCCTAAAATCCCGTGTCTTGGACACACAGGCTCCACGCCTTGGAAATGGCTTCGAGTTCCTACACTCAGCCTTTCCTAAAATCCCGTGTCTTGGACACACAGGCTCCACGCCTTGGAAATGGCTTCGAGTTCCTACACTCAGCCTTTCCTAAAATCCCGTGTCTTGGACACACAGGCTCCACGCCTTGGAAATGGCTTCCGAGTTCCTACACTCAGCCTTTCCTAAAATCCCGTGTCTTGGACACACAGGCTCCACGCCTTGGAAATGGCCCCGAGTTCCTAAACTCAGCCTTTCCTAAAAACCCGTGTCTTGGACACACTAAGGCTCTACGCCTCGGGAATGGTCTAGAGTTCCTACGCTCAGCCGTTTCCTAAAGTCCGGGTTCATAAACCCCTCACAACGGCAGTTCAGCCAAGGACAATTTCCTAAAGTCCGGGTTCATACACCCCTCAGAAGGCCATTGCCGAACTCATTCTCGCCAAGCCAAGGCCAACGGAATGGGTCCATTTCGGCATAATGCAGCTCGTCTCGGCCAAAGCCAGCCCTTTCGGCCGAGGTCAGTTCCGGCATTCAAACACAAAAACCTAAGCATTCCGGAACAGCGCAAAGAAATGAGAAAAAACTCAAAAGCACTGTACACAGTTTGGGTAACCAGAGAACTCCATTTTATCCATTGCAAATTGCTTCATTACAAGAAATACAGAACAGAAAGCAAAATACAGAAAGGAGGATCACAAGCCTCTAAAAACAGAAAATGGATAGAGGCTAGAAGACTCTGTTCTTCACCGACTCTTCAGGCAGAAGGCTCGAGAACGCTGGATCACCGCCTGGAGGTTCTGAGCGATCCTGGACCTCGCTGGGCTCTGCAACACCCTCGGCGGCCAGTGGGACCAGCCAAGCTTGAAGAAACCTGCCGGACCAGCGGGGCCTCACCCCGCCTGCCGTACGACGGGGGCACTGGGCCGCGTCGGACGAGAATGCGCCACCGTCCCCCCGCCGCGCATCCTCACTCTGTCTGGCCAAGGGCGGACGGCCGTGAACCCGCGTTCAGAGAGCGCGTGGTCCACGGGGAGTTCCTTCAGAGAGCGCGCAGACCACGACAGCCTTCCCCCCTCGGGGATGGCCGTCCAACGGCGCAAGGTTTCCCCCGGATCCGGTGATCTCAGACATCTCACGGACATGATTCCTACTGCTATGTTCTCTCCTTCTCCTATGGCAAGCTTGCCACCCCTATTTATAGGAAGGAGAAGGCTCAGTCTCCAAAAGGAGTTATGAGGGCGAAGTCTCCCACGCGTTATTGGGAATGCACGACTGTTGACCGGCGATCCCTATGGCGTCACGTGGAGACATCCGTCAGGCCCCCTCGTCAGCAGCGCCACCATATCTATTGCTATTTAAGATCGCCCAAGATACGGAAGATCAGCGCAAATACCAATGAAGATCACCTAAAATACGGAGGATCAGCGCGAATACCAAAGAAAATCACCTAAGGTACGGAGTATCGACGCTAGCACCCAAGAAGACTACCCGACACTCAGTCCTAACGTTCCGTCACAAGGAGCACTCTGCCAAACTCAAGCATCAAAGTAACAGGCTTAAAAGAGACAAAAGCGCGAGTATTTGAAGAAACCTTCAATTGTATTAAAATCTCACTCATTACAGTGTTCAGCAAATACAAATTGAAGAAAATTACAGAGCAAAAAGCAAAAGCAAAATATCCCGAGGTCCCGAGGTCATGACCGATCAGTTGCACGGGCTGCAGCGCCAGAAGCTTCGCCGGATGGACGGGCAGAGGTCGGCACCGGAAGCGTGTACGGAGGAGGCTCCCGAAAGGAGGGGTGGCCCTCCGAGACCCCGGCCTCCTTCAGGCCGGCAAGCCACCCTTTCGCCCAGGCCTTGTCCCTCACAACAAGAACCCTTTCCTTGTAGTGGGCGGTGACCTGCACTTTGGCATCCTCGAATGCAGCATCGCACTCGGACTCGAGCTTCGCCTCGGCTTCATCCGCCCTCTTGGACTCGGATTCAAGCTTCGCCTCGGCCTCATCCGCCCTCTTGGACTCGGCTTGAAGCAGGGCCGCGTAATCGTCTCCCATCTTCGAGATGGAGACCTCGAGCTCGGCCACCTTGGTCCGCTCCGCCTCGGCTTCTTCCCTCACCTGCTCGAGCTTCGCCGCGTACTCCTCTTCCACCCTGGCTAACTTCTGGCTAACGGCGTCCAGGGATTCCTGCAAGCCGTTCTTCTCCACGGACAGCTCGGCAACGTCCGCGCTGTACCTACGGATCCAATCAGCAACGGCCATGGACTTCTGTGCCGCCTGTCAAAGAAACAAGATGTACGAGTTAGATCCAAAGAGCGTCAGACGCTAAACTGCTGGTTTGACGAAGGGAAATGAAGATTTACCACGAAGTTGGACTGCAACATCGACAGGATCAGCTTCTGATCGCTGTACTTGTCCAGCCGCTCCATGTCCCGGGGAAGGGCGCATGCTCGCCCAAGGGCCTCGAGGACCGGGAGATCGATCCTATGAAGAATGCAATCCTCCACCGTCATCGGCCTCCCCGGCCCAAGCATGAAGCTCGGCTCCCATGACGGCGGCCCCTGTGGCAATGAGGCAGCAGCCGAGCTAGGGCCCGCGTCTGTCCTTGGCATCTTCAGCGGCCGAGGTTCCTCCTGCTCAACCTCAGCCGGGGGCAGGCGTACCCCTGGATCAACAGGGCTAGGGGGCGCGGGAACCTCCGCCACCTCTGCAGTTGAAACCACCCGAGCCCTCGGAGACGGATGCCTCGGAGAATTTACCGGCTCCTGGGGGGCTCGGACGTCCTCCGCTCCAAGCGCCAAAGCTTCGAGGTCCTCAAAGGACAAACGCCTGGTCTGCCTCATCTCAGAGCCGGGGCGAAGGAGATCGGGCAGGTTGACTCGATTCCCTTCCTGAGACCTCGGGAAGTCTCGATCCCGACGTGGAAGCTAGGGTTCCAGACGTGCCCTAACGTCGGACGACACCCGCGAGGGCTCTGCGACCTCCGGAACGGCCTGCTCCTAACCGACCTCGGATCCGACACCTTCACTCTGGATCGGCTCCACGGTGCCCCTCAAATACCCGCGGTACTTCGGCTTATACCCTAGCAGCGACCAAGCCGCCCTGCCGTCATGACCGCTGTATCGCTTCACCAGACGGAGCCAGGCCTCGTTCCTCTTCCAAATGTATCTGGCAGCCCGCTTCCTCTCCTTCAAAGCTGCAACAATCAGAAGCATCAGCGCGGCAGAACAAGAAGAAACTTATGAAAAAAGGAGAAGACGCGAAGGATGTTTACTTGGAATGGTACCAAAGTGGCGAGGGACCTGGTAGCCTCTATCGGTGTCCGCCTCCCCAAACTCCCAGTTTCCCGAGACGTACAGAAGATCGTCCCCGGCATACTTGCTCGAATCCTCCAAGTATCGGACGAAGCCATCCCGGCCTGACTTAGCCCGGAGATAATAAGACTCTCCGGACCTGCATATGTCATAAACGTCCTCAAGGTCGAAGACGCCGAAGTCGGTGCCCAGGACCTCATTCAGCTTGACCGTGCCCATCACGATCTTGAAGGCATTCGGCAGCAGTTGGCAGGGGCAGAGACGCCACTGACTAAGGCACCTCCTGAGAAGTGGGTGAAGGGGGAATCGGACCCCGCCTTCTATCACAGCCACCAGCGGAAAAGGCATCCAGCCTCCCGAAAAGTCACGAGGGTTGTAACCAAGGGGTTCAGCACCCCTGATTCGGACATCAGCAGGGATCCTGAAGGCTGACCTGAAACCCTCGATCGCTGCCTCGCCCTCTAACCAGTGGCTGTAAATCCCCATTCCTATCCCAATCTAAAAACAGAGGAACTCGCAGAAGAAGAAACAAGGCAGAAAGAACTTACGGAAGCAGAACGAAGATGATGAGCAGCAAAGAGACTCAACTTCAGCAGCGCACCACTCCTCAGATGAAGCTCCCTCACAGTAGTTTGCCCACCTCTGACGCTCACTTCTGATTCAGAATCGCAAACGAAGGATAAAATGAACCTCGACTGCCCTATATATAGCAGAGAAACCCCCCTTTCCAGAAGCCCTAATTGGGCGTGCCAAGGGGCGCCCCTGGGATTTCGCGCGAATCATTTCAAAAATTGATTACGCCCCTGACGAAGCGGCGCGCAAATCATTTCAAAAAATTGATTGCGCCCCTGACGAGACGGCGCGTACGACCTCGAGGAGACAGACAACCAGCCAGGAGATGACGCGTGGAGCCGTCGAACTGTCCTCAGCATTGAATAGGGGACGCCATTTACTACCTCGAACATCCAAAGCGACAGCGAGTCAGGGCCGAAAGAGGCTCTCTCCTCCAAATAGACCCGGCACATAGCTCCCGACCTCACGGCACTGACGTTCTATGCGAGCTCAGAAGCTATGGGGCAATTGTGTGGGGAGATTTCCAGAGCTACAGGATTAAGCTAATCACAGCCATCAGATGGGGCTAAGCATTCTCACGTGCCATCCGCGTGCCATCCACGTGGCACCGATCTCATCCCGGCTACCAGGGCAGAGGCCTTGGCCGACATCAAGCATTTCCAGGCCACAAGCGCCGAACTGGACCACCTCGGGCATCATCTCGGCAAAGAGTCCACCTCGGCAGGGCCACCCCGGATGCCATCTCCGCAGAGAGCCCTACCTCGGCTAAAGCCACCTCAGCTGAAGAAGCCAGGACAGTAGACGAAGCAAGAAAGAACCTTCACTTGCGCCCCTCATTCCCCACGTCATCAGGCACGTGGAGAGATAGGGTCACGAGCTAGTGGGACAGACACGACATCCAGCCGCCCACTATCTTCACCAGATCGCCACATGGCAGCATCCAGCGGCTGAGGCCACATCAGGGCAAGGCCCGAGGGCAGATCCGCTGGTACTCCTACCGCCAAAGGCGCCCAACACAATCTGGCCCAACAAGACACGCATTTAATGCAATGTGGGCTGACCCGACTAGCATTAAATGCTGAGTGGGCCGGATTAGACTGCATTTATTACTTTGTGGGCTGATCATGACTTCCCAGTCAGATCATGGGACCCACACCAAGATATTCTCTGAGAGATACGATCCAAACCTCTATAAATAGACCTTCAAGCACAATGCAAGGTACGCATACTCTCATACATAGAGCCCTTACTCTGTCTCTCTTCTTCCTCCTCTCCTCCCATTGTTCCAGTTCCCATACTGACTTTGGCATCGGAGAGCCTTGCGCCGCTCAGGCCAGGGTCCTCTGACCGTTTGCTACTCTCTTTCAGGCTTCCGGACGGCATCCAGACATTCCAGACATTCCAGACACCATCATCTTCCCGGATAAGTCCTATAAGGCTCCCTCTTATTGTGGGTCATAATTTTCTGCACCTACAGTTCTCGTACAGATGCAGAGGGTGGATGTTTCCACATCGATTACTATGCGTTTAGGAATGGAAATTACTCTTTGTAGATTAGACTGGTCGATTTGAAGCCAGAGTTGATGATACTTATAGGATTTGTTATATTTGATTTAATTAATCCATGTATCTGGGTGTATGTCTGTGTGTCATGGTGTCAATGAATCGTGGTTTTAAAGAATCATGGTGAAAACCAATTATGTCTGTCTTTTTACCCCGATTCTTACTTATTGTTCCATTAACTTAAAACACTATATCTCACCCCAAATCTCCTTTGATTTCTCCATATTATTTTCATTCATTATTATCAAATGTGCCTTACAATTGGTTGATCCTTTCCACTCACAAATGTACCCACATACTGTTTGATATAATGGTTGAATGAGCAGTGCTCTAACTTTTGCATTTTTTACAACCATATGCATCTCTAATGCACATAATTAGACAACATTTTGTCCTCATATAAACCAAACATCAACATGTCTATGCATGTGCTGCCTATAGAGTAGTCCCTGATTGCTACTGATCGCAGATTCAAACACATCCATATATGGTTCCAGACTCTAGGGTGATGGCCGGGTAAAAAGACAGTCATACATATGTTTCCTTCCATGAAAGACTGAAAAACCATATGTTGACTGTAACTCAGTACAGCCTGCAAAACATATGTTGGCACATGTTGAAAACCACTGGCTTATGTGACCAAACACAGCCTGTTGATCACATCACATAACACTGGCTTATGTTGGCACATTTTGAAAAACAATGGCTTATGTGACTGAAAAAAACCTGGGACGCAAATTCATACCAAACACATCCGGTAAAAATACACACAAGGGTCAGCCTGCATTTCAAATTCCATTGGCTAACCTCCATTCCAAATACACACAAGTGATTTCATCATGTGCAACAAATCTGTATTTGCTCCCCAGGGCCGGTTCTGAATTTCTCAGGGCCCAGGGCAAGAGGAAAAATTAGGCATATATATATATAAACTTAGTGATGGCCTCATTCATTTTTCAACCAATATCTAACATGTCAAAATTAACTAAAAATTTAACATTCAAAGCATATAAATTCAAACTTCAATATATAAACATTCAAAATAAAAGGTTATAATGTATAATCAAGACAAATACTTGTAAGTTGTAACAATTCAATAGTTCTTTTACAAGACAAATACTTATAATTTGCAAAAGGTTCAGATGATTAAATGGATTAAATGTTCAAGTGTTGATTATGGGCCCACAAAAGCTCAAAAAAATAAATCTAAGGCTATAAGTTTTCATAAACTTTTTATTTTAGTTCCAAATCAAGAGTAATATTGTTGTATTCAGGGTGGGCCAGGGACTTTTGTAACAAAGCTAAATGCTAACTGGCCATCAAAATTTTAAGTGAACCCAATTATGATAAATCAAAATCAGTTAATTTTGCATATAACATTACACATTTTTCAGTGGGCCTAGTTATGAAAAAATAAAATTGTGTAGGACAAGGAATTGTGTAATAGTAAACTGAGTATCAAATTTTTCAGTGGGCTTAATTATGAAAAATTAAAATTGAGCATATTCATCTAATAATTTTAATATTAATTTTATTTTCCAATTAACCTTGTCAATCTCGTTTTTGGACCCCCCTGAAAAATGGGCCCAGGGCGAACGCACTTCCGGCCCCCCTTCAGGGCCGGCCATGTTGCTCCCAAATAGTATCTTCATCATGCTAACATTCACTTTTAGCTAACTATATGTCATATGATACAGGCTTCCTTCATTATCCCAGTTTCCATACTAGCACAACGAGCGGTAGTAAGCACAGGTATGTTCACCTCTTAACTGCAGAACATGTTCTATGATCCACTGAAAACAAAATTCAGATCATAAAAAATAATCCTCAAACACTTATGAACAATGATTGGTGTAGGCGGTAGAAGTATTAAAAAGAGAATATAAGAAGTGAAGGTTATGACAACACCTCTTTTCTCAATGAAGAGTCCATGGAGTTAGAAATATGCCAGGGAGAAGTAAGGTTCAAAGAAAACAGGAGAATAGATAAACAAAGGTTATGTGAATTTAGGGATTAAGATGATGTTGTTGTAGAAGAGTGAAAAGTGGAAAAAAGACTTGAGTGGTTACATAAGCCAGTAGGAATAGGGTGTGTTGTGGAGGAAATCACAACAAAATAAGGATAATATAGTATAAAAATATAAGACAATATGAATCATGATTAACCTTAAAGAGTAGTGACATAACATATCTATTAGGATTGTCCCATACAAAAGAACCAACAAGAAGCTGCCCGAAAGTTAACTTTTGAAAATTCAAACACGAAATTCAGTTCAAAGGGCAAAACATGGTGGAACCTTAGGAAAAACTAGCACAACTTGTAAACAGTGAACTCAAAGTCTATATTTTTTGTTACACCAAGTACGGAGTCTATTCTTTTTGCCTTGTTAGGACAGTTGATGTATCCGTACTGCAAAAGGGATGGTTAAAAACTTTATATGATTAGACGGTAGCAGGGATGCCTTTTCCTTTCTCCACGTCTCTCTGAGCACGGGTTTTCTAAATATATATTTTCTTCGATTAAACTTTTTATGTTATCCATGTTTATTTATCTCCCTTAATTTTTTTATTTCAAAGTACTCTATGCTCTTTATTATAAATTGCATGCGGTAGCACTTGGGTATTTAATCATCTAATAATTATGTCACTTGGGTGATTGTTCCCACTGTAGAGAAGTTTAGTACCTTTATATTGTGGAAATGTATTAGTGCCTTTATATATGACCATTATTTAAATTGGATTGATGTATTGTGATAATTGGACTTAAACGTTAAATATACTTCTTTAAAATAAGTGCTAAATATGAATTCAATCTTGAAGCCAGAAAGATCTTTCTTTCGTGGCTGTCCAAAAAAATACAAAAAAATTATCTATATAAGAAATTTAATGTCTTAATTACAAATACTAACAATGATATATGTCAATAATCACGTGGTTAAATCCCTGCCAGCTCACCAATCCATTGGTAGATCGGTGTTGAGGCACCTCCCCTCTACTGAAACAACCATGATCAATGTTGATTTTGTGCTGATGGTGTGGGTACTTGGGTCTTCTGTTTACATAGTATTTGCCTTACCACCACAAAAAGGGAAAGAAATTACTGACCCATAAAGAGAGCATTACTTCTTCCAGTCATTAGGTTTAGAAGGGGAGAAACAATGTACTACACTTGCCGCGAGAATGTGGAACGTATTATCTTATAATGTAACATAAATATCTATAATTATCTGAAGCACAATATTAGATTGGTATATTATAAGAGATAATATATGATCATGTGAGTTAGGATCTGATACTATGCAAGTAGCCATTTTTCCACCTTATTTATCTAATATTTAACAGGACTTTAGTCATTTGGATTTTCGCAAGAATTGCAAGATCACCATTGTCTTGAAAGTTCAACAGTCAGATCAGACGATTGGTAGGCAATATAATGATTTGATTATAGTTTTTTAAAATCTTGGTATTGGGTGTATTGTTCTATAACAAGTATTAGTGTAAGTTAGTATATTTTGATGTCTCCAAATGGTTGGCTGCACTGTCATTGATAATAATTTGTGATATTTCACTAAATTAATTAAAATTTCTTTATCCAGTATAGAAAAAGTTATTAACCTCATATACTGTGCAATAGAAAATAATATATAAAGAAAATTTTCTATTGTAAATATGATAACAATTATTCCATGGATAATAAACAAAATTCCTTTTCATGAGTACGAATAACAAATAGAACTAAACCATTAACATTAGTAGTGTGGAAACTTAATGTGATGGATCTGTATATATGGATATTGTAGATAATCTCCTTTAAAACAAACGCTATTACCTCTAAACCAAATATTTTCTGTCAACCTCAATTTTAATAGGTCATAATGAGGAATAATGCAAAGACCATTGGAATGTTGTCCTACAGCCAGCATACAAAATCGAAGAAGCAAGCATGTTCTTACTAACAACATATATATATAGGGACAAGTGCCCCATTTGGAAAGGGGCGTTTTTGCCCTCTTTCACTAATCCAATTGACTAATGCCACATCAGCTGACATTTAATACAATAAAAAAGAGTATGAGTCGAGAAACAATGGAATGAGCTGTTTAAGCCATAAATTCCAAACCTGACGTTTCACATCCCAGTTCTTTCTTCTCATCTTCACATTTGCTGCTGCTATTTATGATTCCCATCTTCTCATTCACAAGGCTTCTTCTTCCCTAGTCTTCCGGTCATCTTCTTAAGTTGCTTCTTCTTCCCGTGTCTTCCCAATTCCCATCTCTCACCATAGGGTTTTTTTTTTTTTGGGTAAATCTCCACCATTTAAAACCCAAGAAGCAGCCTCATTTAAAAAAAAAAAAAACTAATTTTGTTATCAATGGTGGGGCCCAACTATGATCAATTCAAATCTCAAACCTAATATGACAATCACATTGTTCATTTGCACTCTTCTCGGTGGCAGTTTTTTAGAGATAAAATGGCTTTCCTCTTTTTCCAGATCACCACAATCAATGCAGATAACCACAATCAATGCAAATACAACTCATTCCTATTTGATTGATTAAAAGGAAGGGGCGTTCCTCTTTTAAAAACACCCAGGCGTCACCTAGCATTCCCCTATATATATATATATATATACATATAGGGAAATATTCAAGTGAGAACTAGTTCTCATCATGCTTCCGTGAGAACTATTGGTGGGGCCCACTTAGAAACCAATCCAAACCGTGCATAAACATGACCTCCCTTGATAGTTACTAATCCTGAGGTTGACACCCATCCAAATGGATGGGCCGTTGGATGGATGATTAAATTTTTACTTAATATGAAGCCATTAAACTCGCGGGCAATGGATGAAGGGGTTCGAGCCATGAGATTAGGGTCAAACTTGATACTTGGGGTGATCTCACATAGATCTTTCCATTCCCTCTAGTCCCATCCCTAAATGAGACCCATAAATACGTCCCATAAAAAGTTCTCACAGTGACTATGTGAGAACTGTTCTCACTAGAACAAAGCCCATACATATAGGGAAATATTCAAGTGAGAACTAGTTCTCACCATGCTTCCGTGAGAACTATTGGTGGGGCCCACTTAGAAACCAATCCAAACCGTGCATAAACAGTGACCTCCCTTGATAGTTACTAATCCTGAGGTTTGACACCCATCCAAGTGGACTGGGCCGTTGGATGGATGATTAAATCTTTACTTAATATGAAGCCATTAAACTCGCGGGCAATGGATGAAGGGGTTCGAGCCATGAGATTAGGGTCAAACTTGATACTTGGGGTGATCTCACATAGATCTTTCCGTTCCCTCTAGTCCCATCCCTAAATGAGACCCAAAAATACGTCCCATAAAAAGTTCTCACAGTGACTATGTGAGAACTGTTCTCACTAGAACAAAGCCCATACATATAGGGAAATATTCAAGTGAGAACTAGTTCTCACCATGCTTCCGTGAGAACTATTGGTGGGGCCCACTTAGAAACCAATTCAAACCGTGCATAAACAGTGACCTCCCTTGATAGTTACTAATCCTGAGGTTTGACACCCATCCAAATGGATTGGGCCGTTGGATGGATGATTAAATTTTTACTTAATATGAAGCCATTAAACTCGCGGGCAATGGATGAAGGGGTTCGAGCCATGAGATTAGGGTCAAACTTGATACTTGGGGTGATCTCACATAGACTTTCCGTTCCCTCGTCCCATCCCTAAATGAGACCCATAAATACTCCCATAAAAGTTCTCACAGTGCTATGTGAGAACTGTTCTCACTAGAACAAAGCCCATACATATAGGGAAATATTCAAGTGAGAACTAGTTCTCACCATGTTTCCGTGAGAACTATTGGTGGGGCCCACTTAGAAACCAATCCAAACCGTGCATAAACAGTGACCTCCCTTGATAGTTACTAATCCTGAGGTTTGACACCCATCCAAATGGATTGGGCCTTTGGATGGATGATTAAATTTTACTTAATATGAAGCCATTAACTCCGGGCAATGGATGAAGGGGTTCGAGCCATGAGATTAGGGTCAAACTTGATACTTGGGGTGATCTCACATAGATTTTCTTTCCATTCCCTCTAGTCCATCCCTAAATGAGACCCATAAATGCGTCCCATAAAAGTTCTCACAGTGACTATGTGAGAACTGTTCTCACTAGAACAAGCCCATACATATAGGGAAATATTCAAGTGAGAACTAGTTCTCACCATGTTTACGTGAGAACATTGGTGGGGCCCACTTAGAAACCATCCAAACCGTGCATAAACAGTGAACCTCCCTTGATAGTTACTAATCCTGAGGTTTGACACCCATCCAAATGGATTGGGCCTTTGGATGGATGATTAAATTTTTACTTAATATGAAGCCATTAAACTCGCGGGCAATGGATGAAGGGGTTCGAGCCATGAGATTAGGGTCAAACTTGATACTTGGGGTGATCTCACATAGATCTTTCCATTCCCTCTAGTCCCATCCCTAAATGAGACCCATAATACGTCCCATAAAAAGTTCTCACCAGTGACTATGTGAGAACTGTTCTCACTAGAACAACAGCCCCATACATATAGGGATAATTCAAGTGAGAACTAGTTCTCACCATGCTTCCGTGAGAACTATTGGTGGGGCCCACTTAGAACCCAATCCAACCGTGCATAAACAGTGACCTCCCTTGATAGTTACTAATCTTGAGGTTTGACACCCATCTAAATGGATTGGGCCGTTGGATGGATGATTAAATTTTTACTTAATATGAAGCCATTAAACTCGCGGGCAATGGATGAAGGGGTTCGAGCCATGAGATTAGGGTCAAACTTGATACTTGGGGTGATCTCACATAGATCTTTCCATTCCCTCTAGTCCCATCCCTAAATGAGACCCATAAATACGTCCCATAAAAAGTTCTCACAGTGACTATGTGAGAACTGTTCTCACTAGAACAAAGCCCATATATATATATATATAAACATAAGAAAAGGCTAACGAAGTATTGACTTTGGAGATCAACGTACTACAACTATTACTGAAACCAACTTTACTACAAATGATCTGGCTGTAGAGAATCTAGTAGATGTGCAAATCAATGTTGGAATTCCTGAAACCATCATACAAGTCACAATAGTGCTATCACAACACCTCATAGTGATACAATGGCAGAGAACATTTTTTTGGATGTGCATATTGAGGAGGGATCCACTGTAGGTAACAACATAAGAGATTCTTCAAATATGCAGCAGAGATCACTCCGCACAAGTTAGTTACATCATTAAACAAATACAATTCTCTACTCTTATATAATATAGTATTCATGTTATGCTAACAGTCTATTATAAAAATCAACTAGCGTGCAATGTAAATGCAAAAGTTATGATAGAAATAATTAATTACAAAATTTACGACAAAAGTTAAGGATTTTAGAATTTTTAAATATATTACTTAAATGCATTAGCCAGGAGATCATGTAAATGAGAAGTTTTCAAATTTAATTACAACAACCCTAGGTTAGGGAATCATGATAAAGAAATTGATGGAAAAAAAAAAGAAAAAAACTCTACCCTTGATCTTCATCATCATTTCTTCAAGGACAAGGAAGCTAAGGACACAAACCTCTCATCTTATGAAGAATAAACAAGCATGTTTAGAACTGCATAGTTACAGGTAGTTATAGGAGGTGAGCAGTTATATTTGTTGCATGAAAGATAAAAAATAGGTGGTGGGTGGGGGATAAAAAGGGAAGAGTTGGTAAGTGGGGAGAGTAATAAAATATTTAAAATAAAGTAGTATAACCACAGATCAAAATCGATTCCAAAACTTTCTAGCTTAATATATTATAACTAGCATAATAACCCGTGCTAAGCACGGGCTTACCGTTTAAATTTGTAGCAATATGTGTAAAGATCAATAAAAAGAAATTCAAATCATGAAATCATCCTCAAATACATACTAACAACGATTTAGTATAGATAGAGCATAAAGAATAGATGTACCTCTTTTCTGAATCCAAGAGCACATAGTAGAAATGAAGTGAGAGAATTGAGGTGAGGAGAGGAGAATATGTTGAGAGAGGGTACAAGAGAATGGGGATGGAAATGACATTGTTGAGAAGAGTAAAAAGTGGGATAAAGACTTGAGTGGTCTCATGTTGGCAGTGGGAGGGAAATGCGGGTAAGTTATAGAGTACTTATAACTAATGGTCAAACTTAGAGATTACAATCAAAATTAGCTTGAAAACCCTTTAGCTTAATATAGTATAAAAGGACAATTGGATAGGCGACATGACTTTGGTCCTCCAAATCATGAATGTAAAAAATGTGGCGCAATTATGTGGCGAGAAGATAATCCAGCAAAGAAAAAATCATGGACGCTACAGCTTCAACCAATGTTGTAGAGATGGATTAGTATCATTGCCATTATTATCCGAACCACCCCCTCCTTTAAAGGCATTACTTGAGGGGAATAAAGATGATCATGCACTTCATTTTAAAAAGTCAATAAGGGCATATAACTCAATGTTGTTCTTCACATCAATGGGAGCAAATGTGGACTATGCACTATTACAGGATATAGGAGGCCCATATACCTTTCGAATCCATGGACAAAATCACTATTTAATTGGAGTAATTGGAGGCCCATAAAAAGCACACTCAAAGTTGGAGCCCACCTTTAGAATCAAGAAAAGAAGTGTGGTTTGTAGAATTCTTACATAATTTATGTTTTAAATGAGACAAAAGTTTCCCACCGGTTGTCAACCTAATGCACCCTTCCTATCCGGGCTGGAACAGGCAGTAAAATGGCTAATTTCCTCTAAGAGAGGTCTACTATGGAAGTTATGTTCTCACTTAGATAATGAAACAAACCAAGAGATGAGGACATTTCTTCAAACAGTCCATATGGTACTTACATGTTTAAGTTAGTGGGTTTTTGATAAAAATGAGTTTCTTAAGAAGTTTTTATTGACATCATTAAAGACATGTATGAAGGAGTAATAATGAGTGTGCAAACCATCTGAGGAGAGACATGTGAATTTCCAAGGGATATAGGTTTTTGATATAATGAGTGTCCTTATCTATTTGCGTTGATTATAGCCGAGTTAATTGACCATATTCAAGAAGAGGTACTTTCGTGTATATTGTTTGCAGATTATTAAGTGTTGGTGGATGAATCAAGAGGTTGTGTGAATGCGAATCTTGAGAGAAGGGAGAGGCTTTAGAATTCAAGGGCATTAAAACAAGTCGTACAAAAAGAAAATATATGAATTCTTCAATAACGATATGCAGGGAGATGTAAATCCAATAAAAATTGAAGCTCAAGAGATATTGCAAAAGGAATCCCTGTGATACCTTGGCTCTATAATTAGTAACGATTGAATTGAAGATGATGTCGAACATAGGACAAGATTTCGACGGTTGAAGTGAAGACTTGCTTTTGAAGTGCTTTTTGGCCAATACACAGAGAAAAGATTGAAGGGAAAAACATACAAGATAATGATTATAGCAGCTATGACCTATGAAGCAAAACATTGGCAATTAAGAAACAACCTCTACAAAAATGAGTGTAACAAAGTTGAGAATGTTAAGATGAATGTGTGGTGGAACTATGAAAGATAAAATCAGAAGAAGAGCAAGATAAAATCAGAAATAAGAGCATTTGAGAGCATTTAGGGCTAAAATCAATAGGTGTTAGATTATGTTTAAGATGACTTGGACATGTCCAACAATGGTGTCGGACTGTCGGTGAGGCAAATTTTCTCTATGTAGGTTGATGAGCCCTCATGGAAATGGAATAGGTCAAAGAGGACATTAACGTCAATTGTAAAGATGAATGTGTAGTGGAACTATGAAAGATAAAATTAGAAAAAAGAGCAAGATAAAATTAGAAATAAGAGCATTTGGGAGCATTTAGGGCTAAAATCAATAGGTGTTAAATTTTGAGAGACTCGTTTCAGATGATTTGGACATGTCCAACACAAGCCAACAATGGTGTCGGTGAGGAAAAGTTTCTCTATGTAGGTTGATGACCTCTCATGGAAATGGAATAGTCCAAAGATGACATTGACGTCAATCGTTAAGATAGATTTTAAGAAGTGCAATATATACAAGGATTTGGGATAGACTGGAATGGTGAAAATAATCCATGTAGCTGATGCCAGCATAATTGGGACAAGGCCTTGATGATGATGAGAATTCTTAACATAAAAAATATATTAAAAAACTATATAATTAAAACATCAAAACATCCTCTCTCTCACAGAATTTTCTAATGGAAGTAGTCAAGTTCGTATCCTTGCTTCATAGTTCGTATCCTTGCTTCATAGAGTTTGTAATCATTTCCTCAAATTCTCCTGCATCTGATGGTACTCAAGCAAGAAAACCCAAACCTGCAAAGGTTTCATGCCAAAGGGAACTTTGGTTAAAATAAGACTATAGAAAAACAAAGGATTGGCAATGATGCAATTCCTTCAACTGAAACATAACAATGGTATTGAGCAGACTAGGAAAGATCAACAAAAGATCTGGATAATATACCATATAATGACCATATGGCCAGTCATCTCTCTATAGTCGGAAGGAGGGTTTCTAAGTTAAATCAAGAGAAATTGAAGTCAGTTGCATATATTTACTAACAAAGGAGGACAATTCTAGAAGGTTTTAGCTCAGAGTTTGATTCTTTTAATATGTAACCGAATTCTGCATGGTACCCAGGAAGAACCACCTCTGGTTTCACATAAAATACTCCCTTGGACCTCTGCTGCTCTTTAACCGAAGCAGCCTGCTTTAAGGGCCACATCATAAACCTTCAACTCTGATGACAGTGATTTCCTCTCCTGAGTTAGCAACTCAGTGTAATGAAAAGCGCGCCTGGCAAGGCGCATCAAGGCGCTGGGCCTGCGCCTCAACACACATGGGGCGAAGCGACTTCACCCAGGCACAATAAAAGCCCATTAGTCGAGCGCCTTTGGATCAGGCCCGAGGCGCGCGCCTAGTGGGCTTCTTTCAAAGCAGCCCATAACTTAAACTTAAAAAAAAAAGGTCAATGGGCTTAAAAAAAAGGTCCAGTCCAACACAGAAGAGCCCAACAGAAAAGCCCCTCTTATATTCGTGCCCTTATCATCTCCACTGACTTAGGGTAACGAAACGAAAAAAAAACAAGAAGAAGAAGAGAGAAACAGCGGAAGAAGAGGAAGAAGGAGGAGGAAGAAGCTGCCGGCTGTGCAGGTCGTCCGAGAACTCGTCCGGCTGTGCTCTTTTCGCGTCCGGCTGTGCAGGTCGTCCGAGAACTAATCCAGCTGTGCTCATCTCGCGTCCGACTGCGCAGGTACATCACGTTCCTTGCTTTCTTTTTGTTTCTTTTCTTCTGCTGCTGCTGTTTTCTCTCTTGTTTTTTTTCTGTTATGCTGCTGTAATTTTTTTTGCATTGTTTTCTGTTTTCCTTTTTTTTTTCTGTTCTGCTGTTGTAATTTTTTTTTGTTTTGCTGCTACTATTTTCTATTTTCTTTTTTTCTATTTTTTTTGTTTTGGTGATCTCTGCTATAATTTTTTCAAGTTGTTTCTGCTTCTGGTTTTTGGTGACCTGTACTTCTGCTTGTTTCTGCTGCAGTTTTTTTTTTCTACAGCTGTTTTTTCTATTTTGTTTTCTTGTTCTGTTGCTGCTTTTTGGTGACCTCTCTACTTCTGCTATTTCTTGTGCTGCTGCTGTTTTCTTTCTGTTGCTGTTGCTGCCACTGCTCAATTTTTTTTGTTGCCACTTATTTTCTTTCTTTGTTTTTCTTTCTGTTCTTCAATCAGATCATGTTTTTTTTTTTAACATTGTTTAGCTGCTGTAAATCTGCTTGTTCTTTTTTTTTGCTCTGCTACTATTTTTTTTTCTGCAGCTGTTTCTTTTTTTTTTTCTTTTTGTTCTGCTGCTGCATTCTAGTTTTTTTTTTTTTTTTTTTTTTTTTTTTGGTGATCTCTGTTGCTACTTCTGTTTGTTTATGCAGCTGTTTATAGATGTCAACGCCAATGGAAGGTAGTAATAAAAAGGACCCAGCATGGCAGTATGCACATTTGGAAGAAGATTATGACTTACTTGGTGTAGATTATGACTTACTTGGTGTAGATGTTGATGATGACTGTTAGGTCCTCTTTAGGAGCATCTGAATTATTGGTTTGACTTTGAAGTTGTATTCGTTTTGATGGATTTTGGTACTTTTGTTGAATGTTTAACTTTTAGAGTAATGGATGCTTTATGAAGTTTAGAATTTTTCTAATATTCCTTGCCAATTATCTGTCTGTTTATCTAATATGTTCTAATTTGTTCTATTTTGTGAATTATCTATCTATACCAAAATATTTATTTTTTATATACAATGTGCGCCTCGCTTCAATGAAGCCCGCGCCTCGCCTCGCGCCTTAGCGCCTAGGCCCCAGGAGTCCTTAGTGCCTTGATGCGCCTCGCGCTTTAAAAACACTGTAGCAACTAAACTTGAAAAATGGGAAGACTTCTGCTGCTTTGTGGCCCAAATCTTAAATGCACATGCTTCAAATCTTCATTTGAAGAGTGAACCCTCAATCTGGGTCTGCTCCCTTTGGTTTCCACTTTCCAGAGATTGCTTGAACTTAAACCTCTACCTAAATGCATTAAATTCTCGCAAAACTGTCCTCTAATCGATTCAGAAAGGCCCAGGCTACTGGAGCTCTCTAAGGGAGCAACCATCTATAGCAGTGCAGCAGACTCCAAAAATATTGTTGCTCCAATTCACCTAGGATTTATCAGTAATAAATATTCACAATCCTACAAAGTCTGCTATAACAGAAGGCCCAACGTGGATGTGGTTATTATATCCATGATAGGATCCTCATTTTGACAATTCAAATGTCATGGAAACCTGCCACATTCCAACATGTTTCGCATGAAGATTACCATGTGGGTCCATTCTTGAGAGATCGAGACCGTTGATTTAGCATTGCATCATTATCAGTTCGTTGTGCGGCAAAATCTCCATCGTTGATTTATAGTTATTAAGACCAAGTGTTTGCTGTCATGGAATTATATTGCAAAAGTTCCCATGTCGAGGATATTTCTAGGATGTTGCATTATCCGAAATTATGGACCACCACTTGAATGGTAGGGCCCACTTCAAGTTGATAAACATGATTTGTTTTTATAATGTCACAGGACTGAAGCGATTGAAGGTTTTGGATCTCCAGTTGAATCACTACGGATGATGGCATTTCTCCTTGGATATCCAACTTGACTTCATTAACTTCTCTGAGCTTAGGAAACAACACATTGAAAGGGTGCGACACCATGAGAGGTACCATGCTTTTTATAATTATTAGTATTTGTAAGGTCAATTTCATGTAAGTAAGTTATGATCAGACAACTTAACCTCTTGATTCATTATTCGTCTTCCTTTCTCCAGTCAGCTAGTCTCTCGAGAGTAGGTTACCTGTTTGAGAATAAAAATATGGTGAAACTCGATAGATTGGCCCGATCGAACTTTCTACGATGCTCAAGTTAGAAGTTACTTTGAAAAAGTCTCTCCCCCTTTCAATCTTCAATCCTTCCATTTATATCATTCTCACCTGGATCTTTGGCCACCTTCTTGCTCTCGTTCTCAACCATCAGTCATGGAGATTGAGGTGCTTATGGCCTCCCATCGTCGGACGATCTCCCCTCTTTGGTTCAGTGGCCCTTTCTCCTCTTAAGCCAGCTGGTCCCCCACTTCTTCCATTCTCTTCCCACTTACTGTGTTGGACGGTCCAGGTCAGTTTGAGCCAGTCTCTCAATTTGGGCTGGGGTCAATCCGAGCCCGAGTCGATTCTGTAGGTTGGGCTGGCATTGACCCGAGTCTGGGTGGGTTCCGTAGGTTGGGCTGCTTTCGCAGGTTGACCCGAGCCCATCAAAGATCTGCTCCTACAGGCTACAATTGCCCCCCAAGCGTCCTTTCTCCTTTCCATTTCTCGAGGATAAAGGAGGCTTACAGTCCTTTAGGGTCCACGTGGCTCGTTCAGAGTCGTCTCCTTGTCACATTAGCCGCCCAACGTCTCTTCATCTTCATCCTATGCGCTTCTTCTGGGATTACATAACTCTTCCAAAGAAGACGCATCCCATTATTCTCGCCCTATTCGAACCGCCGCCTCTGCTTCTTTAAGATCCTTCGCGAAGGCTCCGATCCTCATTCTTCTTCTTCACCTCCGCTTTTTCGATCGTAAGTCCTCCTTTCTTTCCCTCTTGTTGTCCTTTTTTTTTTTTTTTTAGAATGGGTAATCTAAGGGGTCTTCTCAACTCTCTGGAAGGGCTTGCTGAATTTAGGCGTAAATACGGCATCCCTTTGGATGTTCAGCTCCGCGTGCCTCTTCCTAGAGAGTCCGTCGACGGGGGTTCTCGTGAGGCCATGCCCTTCCCCACTATTGCCATCGTGCAAGGTGGCGTCTGTTTCCCACTGGACCCCCTCCTTGTTCGTTTCCTTTCGTTTGTAAACCTTTTTCCCCTTTAATGTGCCCCCAATCTTTTCCACATCGTGATGGGAGTAGCCGCACTGAACAGGCTGCTCGGCACCAGCCTTGGAGTGTTTGATATCCTTTTCTGTTACTTCCTCATCCCCTTAAACAATCAAAAGACAGTTTTTTATTTGAAATCTCGCGACCAGAATAGGCTCCTTGTTCACTACGTTCCGGATTCGAACAAGCCTAGCGAGGGAGATTTCCTTATTGTTAGCAGCATGGGAGGCGTTGACCACTTGGGGTGGGGTTAGCCAAGAAGTCCCCCAAGTCCCGGGTTACCTAGGTCGGCTCCCTCCTGTATCATGTTTTCGTTTCTATATGTACCGCCTATTCTCTCTCTTTTTTATACAGCTTCTCACCTTGTATCTACCTGGAGATTCTACAATTAACCAGGTTCCCCGTTCTCTTCTTCGGGCTGAGGATCTGAAGAAAGTTTTTGATTACCGCGGACCTCCCGAGCTACATGGTTGGGGTCAGGCTGCTCATATTTTACTTGGATACGAACGATCCTATGAAAGCTTCCTAGCCATTCCATCTTGGCACGATCCCAAAATACAATCCCAGAGAGCCCGTTCACCGTCCACTACGGAGAAAGGTTTCAGTTGTGAAGACGCCAAGGTCTTCAAGTCGGGGCAAAACAATCAGTGCCCACTCTTCGGCCTCTCTGCACTCTTCTGGTCCATCACCTACTGTCGAGCAATCTACCCCTAGTCGGAGACGAGGTGCTAGAAGGTCGTCTCAGTCCAGTACTTCTTCCTTTTCTTATTCAAATCAGGCTCCGGTCCTAAATATATCGGACGGCTCCTCCTCCTCCTCGGATCTCGATAGACCCCCCTCCACCATGTTCAGGCGTAAGGCGAAAAACCTACTTGGCAATTTTCGACGATCCTCCCTCTTCTGGGACAGGCAAGGCTCCCCTCCCAAATCCTCCTTCCATCCTCGGGAAAAGACCTCTAGGCGACTTTCCTCATGACCTCGGCCCGAAGAAGATGAAGGGTAAGTCTCCGGCCAACTCTGCCGACAACTCGGACCCGCTCTTTGCGTGGTTGGAAGATTGCTTGCCTCCTCTGCCTCCTCAACCGAGCCCTACTTTGGGGCGTAAGAGTTTGTCGAGCTCCCTTCCCGAGTCCCATTCCTCTTTGGGTGAGGGAATAGCTGATTCCCCGTCGGTGGCGCTACAGCTAGGAAAATTTGTTCTCCTGCCCTCAGATATGAGGCTGCATGGAGCCATGTCCGACCACAACCTGGTGTCTTTTGGTGTTTGTAGACACCTCATTTGGCCCCTATGATAGCCTTAAATACCTGTCATATATAACGGTGCCCCCATTTCACCCATAATTGAATGATTGATGGCATAATTCAGATTAATTAATGACGATGAAGATGGTTGTTGATAGTTTTAGATTTAGTTCAACGACTCTTAGAAATTCGTGAGAAGAAAGTCGAATCGCATTGAGATCTTGAGTCCAACTCACCTTTCACACAAGGAGCGGACTACTACACTAACTCTACATATTCCAGACCACTTAAGACATGCTTAGGCCAATCATTACGAAGATTACACCTAGCTTGCCTAAATACCACCCTATTACCTTAAGTTAGGAAGCCACATTCATTGATCCAAGAGGTCCCCTTTTTTCCTAGCCCCTAATCATTAGGACAGTTGGACCCTTGGATTCTTCACTTCGAGGGCTTTCCGTCCATATATAGAACTCCGAGATTCGACGGGCGGATCAAAAATCATAATAGTGGGTCCCACACCCCAGGGTGCCCGCGTGAAAAATCACCCACCATTTCTAGACCTCCGATCGCCTCGGAAGTTGGCTCATCGCGATCTACTCGCCGAGAGATTTCCGTTGATGTGTAGAACATCAATATCCGACGGGCGGATCAAAATCTGCGAAACCTGAGTCCCAGTGATGACAACCCGACCAAACTCCACCGGACTCCACCTTTTGGGCCCGAACCTTTCCACATCTCGTTTATCTTCTCTCTCACAGCAAAGCATTGAGTGAGAGGATGCAAGATCATCTGGTGGTATGGACAGTACCGAGGATCATTGGTTTTGCCGACATCTTCTGGTCTTTTGGGTTCAGGCAAGGTGAGCTTGCCGTTTGCCACGAGAGCCCTAAAGATTTCATCAACATCTTCATCGAACATGTATTTCTTTTCTACTCGCTCTTTGAAGGCATCAGAGAGTTCAGGTTTCTTATCTGCAACTTTGTTTTCGGCTTTCTTTGGTGGTGAGGAGTTGACTTGGTTTGCACATTGAGGACCTCTTTTTTCTTTGGCTTTAAGGTTGCAATGGCGGTTGACTCTTTTCTTGATGATTCCTGACTGTTGAGGTCTTTAATCACCGTTTCAGCTTCCATGGAAGCTTCTAGGAGTTCTCCCAGGTTCTTTGATTTGTTGCCGATGATCATGGAGCGAACGAATCTTGTGGCAGTACATCAGAGCATTTGTACACCATTGCTTTCCACTTGTGAATGAAGTCGTATGTTGACTCATTCTCCCCTTGTTTTAGGCTGCAGAGCTGAGCCATAGTAGCGGGACGATCCTCACCTTTGAAGTGAGTTAGGAAGCGTGTCTCTAGCATGACTAATTTTGTATGGAGTCCTCTGAAATAGTAGAGTACCAATCAAAGGCCGTACCTTTTAGGGTACTTGCAAAGAGGCGGATTTTGAGTGCATCTTGATCTGCGATAGCTCCCGTCAAGATTTTGAAGTGGATGACGTGCTGTCTGGCTGATCCTTTCCCCGTATATGTTTGGAGAGTAGGATGCTTGAATTTTGTGGGGAACGGGACCGAGGCCATCCATAAGGGATATGATGGCTTGATCCCATGCTCCTTGAGTATATCCTATTCTTTAGCTTTTGCGAGGATATTGTCTACGTCCTTTTTGGTGAGGGCGCGTGACTCATTTTCTTCTCCATTTTTCTCGTTATCTTGATGATTCGGAGGAGGTTCATTGTTTGCTGGATTTTGGAAGGCGAGGAAAAGGTTTTCCATCAGAGTTTCAATCCTCTGCTGGCCTCGTCCCAACTGCTGGATGCATGTGAGCGCATCATCTTGAGGTGGATTGCGAGGTGGTGGCTCAGAATTTGTAGCCAGGACGTTCATCCCTCGGAATTCAAACGAAATTGTCCGGGTGACTGAAGTGGGGCTCATTCTTTTTGATGAAGAGCTTGAGGAAGGATCACTCTGCTGTCCTTGGCTTGAAGGAGCAGGGGATTCTTCTGAATGTCTTCTTGTCATGGAGACACTGCCGGTCACCAGACGTCGGACATGGATTTTTGCTGCAACTTTTGGCGTCTTCTGGTTTTTTCAACCATATGGACAGTAGCAATTTGGTCGAGTCTTTATTTTTCTACCCATTTGTGAGAGACTTGAAGTGTAGGAGGCTGAGTCCTTTGCTTCTCTAGTCTTTTTTATCGATACGACGCGCGGCGGCGTATACGACGAGCAATTTGAGCTTCGGTCACCTCTGGCTGGGCTTTGACAATGAAGGATGTGCTCCCTCGGGCGCAGCAGCTGAGCCTATCTTCTTTGTAGCTGGGCAAGGACAGGATGCAGACCCGATCCTTTGCCTGTGCAACGAAGCTTTGAATTTTTCGAGTTCGGCCCCTGTAGAGATGAAGGGTCGAACTGCAGGATTGTAGGCCTCAGCAGGTGCTTGTAGAGGCCTAGTGATGCATGACTTGATTTTGGGCTTGTAGGAACAAGCCGGTTCATGCAAGGTTGACTTGGTTGTCAAGTCGGAGACGAGTCTCTCCTCTCTCATGTAAGCAAGAGGGTAGAACTGGTTCTCCTTGAGTGGGCTCAGGTATGCTGGCTTGGTAGATGTTTAGGACCTTCTTTGTTTTGGTGAAGGTTTTAGGGACCAAGTCTTGGGATAGACCTGGTTGTTTGTGGGTCGAGGCTTCGTGGGGGTGCCGCGGGCTTCGGGCTTCTTGGCGCTCGCCTTTGGTGTCACGGTAGTGACACGTTAAGAGGCGACCTTCTGCTTTTTAGCAGGCGTGGTTTCTTCTTCGGGAAGTGGGAATGGTCCCAGCGTCCCAAAGATGATAGTCCGGGGAGTCGAGGTCGACCCGGAGTTCAGAGAGTTGCCGAAGGAGTTGACGCTTCGGCAGCTGACAGGGCGCTTGTAAGTGCACGTGGTTTGCTTCTGTTAAAGCATGAGTTGGTGCTTGTTCTCATCAAAAGTAATGGTCAAGGAAGCTGCCATTGTTAGTTTTGAAAATTTCTGAAACAAGACCACATCCATTAGTAATCACAAGAATATAATTATCATAAATGAGAAATTCTATGATTTTGTCTTTTCAAATCACTCGAGGGACATGACCGAAGCGACATGAAGAAGGCAAAAGGCCATAGATGGTACAATTGATCTGATCGCAAGTATGGTGAGCCCAGAATGAGCGTCCCAGTGACTGCTAGAAGCAATTGTGAACCTAAATTCGACTTATCGAGAAGCGGAGCTTGCTCGAGGTAAGAAGAATCTAAGGTTGGAGTTACAAATGTGTCAGTCGCAAATACAGTAGACCTTGAAAGGGCGTAATAGTACCGCTAGGCACAAATGTTTGGAGACCGCATCCATGAGATGAGATTCTCTATTTTGAAAGGTCAAGATTGGATTCATCAAAGAGAGCAGATGGTATTCCGATCCAAAGACGGGCTTAACAATTTCTGCGAGTGTCGGTACCCAGAAGGGAGGAACCATAATTTCTCGGATCTGAACCCAAAAAATGACGAGATTTTTTTTTGAAAGGCCAAGATCGGATTCATCAAAGAGAGCAAAAGGCATTCCAATCTAAACACGGGCTCAACGTTTTTCACGAGCGCCAGTGCCCAGAAGGAAAGAGACCAAAATTTCTCAGATCTGAACCCAAAAATGACGGAATTTTTTTTAATGATTTTTTTTAAATTTTTTTTCTTTTTTAAGTTTTTTTTTAATTTTTTTATATCTTTTTTGAAATTTTTTTTATTTTTTATTTTAACAATTTTTATTTTAAAGATTTTTTATTTAAAAGACGAGAGAGTACACGTAGGCCTCCTACCCGGTCTTATGAAATCTCAATTGATAGAATTGCCCCAAGTAAGGGTATGATTACTTAATGAACCCGTTTGGAAGACCCTTGCCTAGAACAGTCAAGCCGTCTCCACACTTTGGACATGGCTTTTCTTGAATCAACCGTGATCAAAGAACGCAATTGGTGTAACCTTAGTAGTCTATGTCTTTTTTTTTTTAGATCCGAAATAGACTCATCGAAGAGAAACGATGACCCAATCCCTGATTCGAACACGGGCTCAACGATTTCCGTGAGCGCCAGTGCCCAGAAGGGAAAGGATCAAAGTTTCTCAATTTTGAATCCAAAACGAGAAATTTGATTTTTTTATTAATTTATATATATATTTTGATCCTTAGCAGATTCATCGAAGAAAAATGATGGCCCAATCCCTGATCCGAACACGGGATCAACGATTTCTGCGAGCGCCAGTGCCCAGAAGGGAAAGGATGAAAGTTTCTCAATTTGAATCCAAAACGAGAAATCTAATTTTTTTTTATTTTTTTATTTCTTATTTTTTAGATCTTTAATGAACTCATCGAAGAGAAATGATGGCCCAAATCCCAATTCAAACAAGCTCAACATTTCTGCAAGCACGATGAACAATAGGAGAGGATCAAAGTTTTTTAATTTTGAATCCAAACTGAGAAATCTGATTTTTTATTTTTTTGTTTTTAGAACTCTAATGAACCCATCGAAGAGAAACGATGGCCCAAATCCCAATTCGAACAGGCTCAACATTTATACAAGCACGATGAACGATAGGAGAGGATCAAAGTTTCTCAATTTTGAATCCAAACTGAGAAATCTGATTTTTTTTTTGAAAAGAGAGAGTGGAAATAAATTCAAAGATAGAATTAGAAATTTCCAAAAAATCCCATCTCATTTTTTTTAGATGCGAAATCCAACATAGGCCACCAACTAGAAAGTAGCCAAGGAATCCAGAAAAGAAGTATAAGCACAAAGCAAAAGATATGATATGCAAATATTTCATTTCTAAGCATTGTGTTCTCAAATGAACGAGTCCCACCGGGTGTGCCAGCTTGATGGACCGCGCATCTGCTTGGGGCGCTACTGAGGTCGGCGGACGTGAGAGTCCGTGGGGTACGACCCTTTCGTGACCGTGGGGCAAAGCGGGTACCAACATTTTTTTGTGTGGGTGTGCCAGATTTTCTATTTTACTTGGAATTGCAAGTGGAGATCCGGAGATCGACCTTCGCAAGTAAAAAAGAACTCATCTTCTTTCATGTTTTCCATCGCACATAATTTAAAAAAAAAGACATTTTCTTGATTTGCCGTGAAAGGCGATGTTTTGGCATTTATAGCCGATTTACAATTCTTATCAATAATGAAAGACAAGAGTCGTGATTTTTGTCTCTTTTAGAAAAATACAAAATACAATGAAATCCAAGAAATGGAGGATCTGACTTCTCAGGAGATTGTGGGGGACTCGTTCAGATTGACGGTTGCAAGCCATGTGTGGACTTCGCCATCATCCCTGCAGATGAGAACAGATGATGCTTTTGATTCGCTTGGCTTGGCTATAACCTCAGATTTTTAGAGGACAAAGATCAAGATAAGGTCCTATGTCCAATAAAAAGCTAAGTAGACGGGCTGAAAAGCCACGTCTAAGCCATTAGAGGCAGAAGGAGAAGGTAAGGACATTGGGGGATACCCCCAAGAGACTTTTGTCACCTTGTGTGGTGGCCGGTGAAGAACTTCAGCAGAGTCTTCTCTTTTTCCTTCTAGACTTCGGAATTCAGGATTTTCGGATCTGTGTCTGATGCTTTTGAAGTAGTTTTTTTGATCTTTGGAAGTTGTTTTTCTGATCTTTGGAAGTGGTTTTTCTGATCTTTTGAAGTCGTTTAGAATGCTTGGAGTGCTCTCCTATTTATAGGCTTTTAGATAGCCATTTAGGAGAGTTTATGAGCCTTAATTGTCATAACGCTACATAAAGGGAGGAGTTACAAGATTTATTTCTTTATTTTGTAACTCCTTTTTCTTGGCTTCTGATTGGCCGGTGGAGATTGAAGGCATTTAATAGCCTTTAATCACCATGATGGGAGGAGTTTCATGGTTTAAATGCCATGAAACCTTTGACTTGTAACTCCCGAATGCTTGCTTCTGATTAGGCCGTCCAAAGTAACGAATTAATGACTGCAATAAAGCTAGTCAATTAACTGCATTAAGTGGTCACCGAGCAGTTGAAGAGTCGGGGGCCGTGTCGCGTCTTTTGGAGTTCTTTTGGCGATGATCATCTATGGATCTATATGCTGATCAACATTAGATGACCATGTAACTTTAGACATTGATAGTTAACAGCAGGCCGGTGACATCTGTCCTGTCAATTTCTCGATCGATCGGCTAGAAAGTGCATTTTTTTGGTCGATCGGTTGGTGATCAATGTTGATTTTGATACTCTTGAAGATGGACCCATGATTTTGACGGATGTCGAAGGATTTGGTGCCTCAAAAGTATGAATTTTGAAAAATCACAGAGGTTAGAAGCTTCGAAATACGAAAAACGATGGAAAATGGGGCTTTTCGGGGCGAATCCGGGGATTCGGGTCTCCATGGTCGCGAGATACGACCCTAGGGGAATTATCCCCTTTTGGTCCCGTTTCGCGGCCGGTTCGAGGTCTTTTTCCATTCTTTATTCTCCCGTATTTTTCTTGGCATTTTCGCACATTTGTTGGCCTGATTTCTCTGTAGAAAACTTGACGAGAATCCTTGCATTTTGGAGTGCAAAGTTTCCAATTTTTCGGGAAAGCCGAAGAGTTTGTCGCGTAGAATTGCCGATTTTCCGCCAGAAGCTAAAACTGGGTCAAACAATGTCGGAATGACCTGAAATTTGAGGTGAAGCCTCCTGAGCAATAAATAAGACCACCCATAGGCTTTTCTTTGAGTTTTGAAGCCATATGGGGTCTTGTCGCTAGTAGACTTGATTTTATCGCGAGGAAGATGTCGCACCTTAATGTGCGGTCAACCGATGTCCGATTGACTTGAAATTTGACAGGGAACCTATTGGAGTCATTTTGAGATAATCAATAGGCTCTGTCTTGGAAACCATGGTCCCGGGGAGCTTCGCCGCCGAGAGGCCTGATTTGGCTTTCGAGAGTCAAAGTCTGGTCAAATGTTGCTGAAATGACCTGAAACTTGACGTGTAGCCCTTTGTAAGCATCTTGAAGCCGCCCATGTGCTCTGTTTGATGAGTAATGGCCTCGGTGGTTCTCGCCGTCGAGAGGCTTAATTTAGCTGTTCGAGGGTTGATGTAGGGTCAAACGTTGGTTTGACTCGGAACTTGACGTGAAGCCTTTTGGATGTATTTTGGGACTATCCATATGCTTTGATCGAAGATTTGGTGTCTTCGATGCTGTAGCCGCCGAGAGCTCATGTTCAGCTATCGGAGAAACAAAGTTAGGCCAAATGATTTTGAAATGGCCCGAAACTTCTTGTGTACTCCTCTTTTGGCTGTCTTGAAGGATTTTGCAGTTTTTGTTTGATCCTGACAAGATTTGATTTTTTTGAAGTAGCATTGTTGATGAGCCATACGATGAAATTATGGGAGAGAGTTATTGAGAGAAGACTAAGAAGAACAACAAATATTTCAGAGAATCAATTTGGTTTCATGCCTGGGAGATCAACCATGGAGGCTATCTTTCTCCTGAGGAGGTTAATGGAACAGTATAGAGAAGGTAAGAGAGATTTACATATGGTGTTCATTGACTTGGAGAAGGCTTATGACCGGGTTCCTAGGGAGATTCTTTGGAAAGTTCTGGAAAAGAAAAGAGTTTGTGTCGCTTATATTGAGGCGATAAAGGATATGTATGATAGAGTCGTGACATCTATAAGGACGACTGGCGGCGAAACTAAGGAGTTTCCTATCACGATTGGTCTACACCAAGGCTCAGCGTTAAGCCCGTACTTGTTTGCCCTAGTTATGGATGAGATTACAAGACATATCCAGGATGAGGTGCCGTGGTGTATGTTATTTGCAGATGACATTGTTTTAGTGGATGAGACGAGAGAAGGAGTGAATGCTAAACTTGAATTGTGGCGGAAAACATTAGAGACAAAAGGGTTTAGGCTAAGTCGATGCAAAACGGAATATATGGAATGCAAGTTTAGTCAAAGTAGGACACCTGGTAACATAGAAGTAAGTTTGGGCACACAAAAGATGGTAGAAAAAGAAAACTTTAGGTACCTTGGATCTATGGTGCAACAGGATGGAGGGATTGATACTGATGTAAGTCACAGGATTCAAGCCGGGTGGACTAAATGGAGGAGTGCTTCGGGGGTCTTGTGTGATCGGAAAGTCCCCCTCAAGGTTAAAGGAAAGTATTATAAGGTGGCGGTACGGCCAGCGTTGTTATATGGATCAGAGTGTTGGGCAGTAAAGCATAATCATGTCAAGAAGATGGAAGTTGCGGAGATGAGAATGCTAAGATGGATGTGCGGGATCACAAGGAGAGATAGGATTAGGAATGAGGAGATTAGGGGCATAGTAGGAATAGTACCGATTGGAGATAAAATGAGAGAAAATCGACTGAGATGGTTCGGCCATGTTAGAAGGCGTCCAACAGAGGCACCTGTTAAAAGGTGTGAAAGCATGGAGTTTGCCAAGAGTAGGAGAGGGAGAGGGAGACCCAAGAGAAGTTGGAAAGAAACTATTAAACATGATCTTGCCTACATGGATCTAACGGAGGACATGGCCCTAAACAGATTTGATTGGCGTCGTCAAATCCATATAGCCGACCCCACCTAGTGGGAAAAGGCTTGGTTTGGTTTGGTTTGGTTTGGTTTAGCATTGCCTGCTTGTGGTAGGCTGCGACTTCATGTAGCTTTCTTGATGTTGAAGAGGCAAAGTGATATTTTTGGTGTCAACAATTATAAAATATTATGTAAAGAGTGTAAGTACATTTGAAATCCTAAACAATAGTAGCAATGAAATAAAGAGACATTTCTGAAATAATAAATAATTCAAAAGGTATAAAGATTCGAATAAACGATAACAATTGAGTAAAACACTTGGCAAACCACATATGCTATATTCTCCAATTACGGAAGTAACAAGAGCAGACAGACAGAGCCGTTGCCACAATAGTGGGACGGAATACAGAACCGTAGCCACATCAAGTGGGACCGGATAACAGAACCGTAGCCGCATCAAGTGAGACCGGATAACAGAACCGTTGCCATGGTCGGTACAAACAGAGTCCAATTTGCAGTTGGCAGAATTTTGAAGATCCCAAGTCGGGTGATCAGCCCAACATGGTAACCTGAGCTTAGTGGTGCCATTTAAAATCAAAGTCCGAACCCGTACAGATAATATCATGATAATAATACATTTTCCAAAATCGATAAAGGGCTTCTCTTTAAACAAATACAGACTGACAAATCTAAACAGAACAAATGAGTAGTCTTACCGATAAATTTAGACGTGGCAAACCATTCAAATTTATTTCAAAATAATTTACAAAGGAATACTTACAAATTCTTTTTTTCCGGACTTGGAATAGAATAGTATACGGTGGTTCAATGGTTTACCAAGGAACATCTCAATATACACTTAGTCTCCAAATGTCGTTAATAGTTATGGCGTTTGGTACCACTGAAGATTTCCAACAATTAGAAAGATAAAGCGTACATTAAGATTCGAAAGATTCCCGAGATAATTCATTTCGTCCAACAATTCCATCATTAACACTTTAAATCCTATGATTCAAGTTAATTTAATAAATACTTTCATTCCGGACTTCCATGGGTTAATAAAGGGCTGAATGGGCTTCAAACATAGGAAGAGAAAATGGCTAAATTGGGTCCGTAACAGGCTTGGAAAAAGGCTGCAAAACAGCCCGAAAATTGGGCTAAAAAACTGCCTAGGGCCGGGCATTGGCCCGCTCGAGCGACCCAGGGTTCGCTCGAGCTCGGCCCATCCAGAACCTGGTGTGGGCCGCTCGAGCGGGCCAGAAGTGTGGACTAGGCAGAGCCTGGTCCGCTCGAGCAGCCCATGGGCTCGCTCGAGTGGACTGGGCTTTGCCCCAGCCTGCGAAGTGCAGAAATATGCACTTCCTTTTCTTCCTTTGATTTCTCCTTTCCGTCCTTCTCTTCCATGAGTATTTTCATAATAAATGGAGCATCTCTGAACCGCATCAAACCCCATTAAATCATCCACATACACTAATCCATTACGTTGTTATCCAAATAGATCAAATACAAACATAATTTCTTCATTCATCAATATACACAAATCTTGAAATATATATATATATATAGAGCTGATTCAGGGAAGATAAATTGGAGAACAAAAACATAGGTTGTTGCAAATCAATATCTCAAAGGAAATAAGCATAAATCATTGATTAAGTATCTCAAATATGAATCATAATTCATAAGGAGAACAAAAAAGTAGAATGAAAATGCCATGAAATTTCTCACATTAAACAAAATCATCATGTTAGCTGAATATTCACTTGCCTTAAGTTAAGATGAAGAGCAAATCACTCGAAAATGGCCTCTAAAAGGTCTCTAGCTCCAATCCTACAAAAACCCCAAAGAAAACCCTAGAAAATCACTCATTTGCAAAACTCCATGAAACCTCTTTGCATAAATGAGAAAAACACTCTAAATGATTTGAAAAATCAAGATTTAAAGAAAAAGAAGCCACAGCTAACCTTTGGTAGCTCGAACAAGGAAGAAGGGCTTGGAAAAGGGGTCTCTCCTAGCTCAAGTCTTTTGCAAAAGGTACCCTTAGAAAGCTTGAAGGATGAGGAAGGAGTTTTGGAGATCAAATCTCCACTTTGTCTTCAAGAAGATAGCACACAAGAGGAGAGAGAAAGTGCTGGAAAGGAACCCTAGGCGTACTCCAATAGTTGCAGGAAAAAGGAAATGAAGAAGAAGAAGAACTATTCCCTTTATATAAAGTGGGCAAGTGGGTCCCAATCTATAAATGGCTGAAAACGGCATTTGTGTGTCCCGGACGAAGACAACGAAGAAGACAAAATTGTTCAATGAATTATCTACTTTCCAAAAATTATATTTTTGCCATATTTTGCAATTTTTGAAATTTGGGTACAGATTTTGCGTGAAAGGTCGATTTTGCCATTTTTCTTGGAAAACGTGATTTTCAAGCCTCAAATGTAAATGGACAAAACATGAAAGTTGTTAATAACAATAAAATGAGTCAAAAGGAATAAAAATTGAGATTTTCTCAAAATAAGAATAAATTCCCTAATATCACACGCGACACAATGGCACCTAGGCCCGTGTCAAACTAAATCTTTCGGCTCTTAAGAATCCCCAAAGCTATTCAAAAGTCTATTCTAGCTTAATATTAATCTAATCATCCTCTAAACCCATTTATAAATTAATCGTAATTAAAATATTAATTAAATATACCGAACCTGGGTCGGGGTCTGACACAGAGCAGTGGCCAAGCTGAAAGCTCGAACAAACCTTGCTGGATGGCATGAAGAAAGGGTTAGACGAAACAAAAGGAGGATGGGTGAACGAACTTCCTACCGTCTTATGGGCCTACAAGACAACCCCGCGAAGATCTACCAGAGAAACTCCTTTTTCTCTAGCGTATGATATGGAATCAGTGATCCCCTTAGAGATCGGTTTGCCCACCATAAGAACAGAGGCTTACAGCCACTAGAAAAACAAGGACACGATCGCTGAGCAGCACGACATGATAGAAGAACAAAGGGAATGGGCGCTAATCAAATTGGCCGCGTACCAACAACAACTAGCTTGGAGCTTCTAGAAGAAGGTACGAAGTCGGATATTTAAGGTCGGAGATCTGGTCCTTAGGAAAATGCTCCCGAATAACAAAGACCCCAGCCACGGCAAACTAGGACTGAACTGGGAAGGACCATACCGAGTGGCTTCGGTTGGAGGAACAAGAGCCTATCACCTAGAAATGCTTGAAGGAAAAGCGTTGCCAAGGCCGTGGAACGTAGGAAATTTAAAAAAAAATTCTATTTCTGATCTTTGTACCAAAGGAGTCATAAGTCTTGTATCTTCCATTCCATCTATGAAAAATATATTATTAATGTTCTTGTGCCAAGGATAAGTTTCTCTAAAAGATTGTGCATAATCGGGCACCCACAGCAGGGGCACACCCTGCTGAGACAACCGCGCAAATATAAGGCCAAGGCCTGAAGGTCATGGGTAGCAATGAGCCCACTACTTTGTACCGAAGGAAACAAAAGTCCTAATTGGGAAGAACTCAAACTAGGTTGATTACATTGATCTCCTTTTTAACTAAATTAGCTAGGCATGACGATGCAAGTATTAGACTAAAAAGAGAGTTCGAAACGAACCGACAGTGGCTATAAAAAAAATAGTTTCATTCAAAAAAGGGAACAAACGTCCCCCACAAAAGCATTTTATTCAAAAGAAGAAGAGAAGGGGGGAAGGAAACACTACGCCTACAGCTCGGGCAAACAGGCCAACGGCCACACAGCAGCAAAACAATAAAATGGGGTTTTTATTTTTTTTTTCTTCTCCAAATCATTAAACATCATCAGGAACAACAGGGGCAGGCAGAGCAGAGTCGATAGCAGGGGAAGCACCTCCATCCCTAAGCACGAGTGACCTGGCCTCTCCTTCAGGAGCAGACGCAGGGACCTCGGAAGGCGATGGTTGGGCATCCTGAGGGAGAGCTCCATATTTGGCCCAGAGTGGGGAATCTTCTGGCATGCTAGCATCTCTAAGGCCCACATCATAATCCCATTTGAACAACAGGGTCTTGACCTGTCACGCCCCCGAACCCGGATCCGTGCAGTGGTCCGACCTCGCGGACGTGAATTGGGGAAGTAGGTGATAAAAACATTTCTCTCCAGGATCTGTGTGTGTGAGGAAGACATAATTTCCAAACACATCAAATACATTTCGCAGAAGCTTACGCGGCGTTGCGACCCGGAGTCCGTGGCCATCGGATTCCGTGTCGCACTCAACCTATCAGCATAAAGTTGTCATAGAATGCTCAAAATCAGACAGGAACAAACCAAGATAATAACATATACAGAGCTGACAGTAACATGATGATCATTACCCAAGCAGATTCAAGTTACAAATTAACAAGTGCATTAATTACAATCCCAAGGAAAAAGGCTAACAAAAGCCGTACAAAATCACAAGCTAAGTACGGATGCTACCCAGGTGTGTAACGTAACTCCGGAGTCAAGCATGACGTCTATATGACATTCCTGACACAACAAACCTGTAAAACTCATGGCCCTACAACCATCTGCACACGAACTAGCTCAAGACGGGAACCTGCTATACCTAGAGCACCAAAGTATAGTATATCAGACGCGATGGTCTGGCAGGTGATCAATTTAGGCAAGAACATAAATAAAATTAAAGTTTAAAAGAAACAATATTTTAAACTATTTACAGAACTTGAAACAAATTTACAGAGTTTAAAACAAAGCAGGAAGAATATACTTGTCAAGAAAACAAAAGTCCATGAACGATATACGAAACAGAAACTAGCATGAGTACATAATAATATCATGATTGGTAACTCCACATTGAGCCCATCATTTCTCTATCACACATGATGACAAGAGTAAGCAGAACATAACATAACAAAATCAAATCCCATGCCACACGATGTGGGTGGGGGGCGGCCGCGGAACCGGAACAGAACAGAATGTATATAAAAATATACGGCTAATCTGCTGATGGTCCAAGTTTTTAAGGACCCCTAAACAGTGGATCAGACTGAAGGGGCATTTCGAACTCAGTGGTATTCACCTGTAGTCATGAATGCACAAAACAAAACGAAACATATACAAGCCAGATCGATAATAGGGGAAAATCACTTATTAAAACAAAGCTAAGCATAACTAAACAGAGATAGCATAAGCTATGAACATATCGAAGCATAAGAAGTGATTCCATTTTTAGTTCTTCAAACAAATCCAAGCCGAAACTTATACTTATAAATCAAAACAGGGCGAAAACGACATCCTTTGTGTCAAACCGAGATTTCAAAGCAAGCTTAGCAAGTATATGTTAGGACCTTTCATTTGACCCTTGTGTATTTGAAACCCAAATGTTGGAATTAAACATGGATTGGTTCCCTCGAAACTAAACAACATTTCAAGTTTCAAGTGCACAAAGTCAAGCTAAAAGTCCCTTAACATATACTGGTTTTCATTCCCATAAAATTCCATCAAAAGTACCATGTTCCAAGTAGTCGGTGCGCAAATGACACCCTCTAACATTAGGAACCCATTGGGCTCAAGTTAAGGTTCAAGGATCCAATGTTAAGGTCCAAAACTAGGTCAACAACTACCTAAGAACCCTTTCCAAAAGAGATAAGGGCTTGGTTTGGTCCAATACCCACTTCCTTTCCCAATCTCTGATCATCAAGATTAGTATACCATTGGATTCTACGTCTCGAGGGATTTCCGATGATATGTAGAACTCCAAATTCCGACGAACGGGCCAAAAGTTATGGCTTCCGGAAAATGGTCATCCTGAGCTCGAAGCAGTTGGCTCAAGCCAGCGAAAGTTCGCTCGAGCGAACTGCTCACAGAACCTCTTTGGCTCGAGCGAATTAAGGTCTGCTCGAGCCCAGCTTCCCAGAGGCCCCTTGGCTCGAGCGAACTGAAGGTTGGCTCGAGCCAAGTTCCAAGAATTGCATAAAATGACTCATTTTTTAGTCCAAACCTTGGGGAAATGAATCCCCCTCTTTTACAAGACCATTTCATGCAAGAAAAGGAGCCTCCTGCTCTCTCCACACCCATTCCATTTCTCCCATCAACAACCCATATTACACTAAAACAAAACCACTTACAAGACGAGTGATGGAGCTTCCATTCAAAATAGAACTCAAGAACTTTGGAGAGTAAATAACACAACATGTATATAGAAATGAAACCATGCTATGATGAATTGACAAACACATGTTTTGAAAGCTTATCAAGCATAATTAATTGCACTTTGCAAGCAAAATGTTGATCAATTATTTTAATGCATCAAGGAACCTAGATTAATCACTTGCCTTGGTCCAAAATGTAACGCAAATACCTCCTCAAGGATCACTCTCTACAGCTGAACCAAGATCTTCAAGAAGCCCCAAGAAAACATCTCAAAAACTCAACAAATTTTGAAAACAAAGAACCAAGGAAGAAGATGAAGGGGCTGTCTAGCTGAGATTTCCAAACAAAGAGTAGCAATGGAAAGCTTGGAAGGAGAGGAAGAAGAGGGTGGTCTCAGATTTGCATTTAGAGTCCTCTTGCTAGGGCATGTAAGGTGGACAAGTGAAGAGAAAAGGAGCTTTCCTCTTAGCTCTGGTTTTTTAAAAAAAAGTTGCAGGGATCGATTCTGAAATGTGAGGGAGGAAGAAGAATGACTCAAGTGACTTGAAAGTGGGCCCCAACATGCTTAAATCTTGCGCTGACTAAAACATGATCTTGCGGGCCCCGAATAAAACTGACGAAGAAGGATGAAATGATCATTGAAAAATCTAGTTTCCGAAAAGTATAAATTTGACATGGTTTTGATATTTTGAAATTCGTGTCCAGATTTGAGTGTGAAAAGTTAATTTTAACCTTTTGGGCCAAAACTTGGGTTTTTGGGCTTCAGACACAGATGGGCTGAATAGGAAAGTTGTAGAAAATAATAAAATCATTCAAAAGAAACAAAAACCACAATTAAAATCGAAAAACTAGAATTATCCTCCCATGCTTACACGTGCAACCCAAGGCATCCCTGGGCTGCCAGACCAACGGATCTCAAAATTCCCTAAAGCTATAGAAAACTATTCTAAACCACAACCCAACTCGATTAGGGTCAAATCTCACCCAGGGAAGAGTGTGGCTCGAGTGAGGGAACAAATGGACCCTTACGTCCTGAGGAATGGCGGGGCTGAGTAGGCAGGGGAGGCGGGCGGTCCTCCAACCACATGGAGAGCGGGTCAGAGTCATTAGAAGGCTTAGACGAAGACTTCTCCTTAACCCTCTTCAGGGCGGGGTCAAGAGCAGGATCAGTAGAGCCCTTTTACCTAGAATAGTTGGAGGATTTGAAGAAGTGGCTTTGCTGGCCGCTGCAGCGAGGAACTCGCCGAGATCCTCAAGGAGATTATTCGCCTTGCGTCTAGGCATCACGAGAGAAGACTTATCTGGATCCGAGGAAGAAGAGCCATCAGATATATTGAAGACCGGGGTACTCTTCGAATTAGAAGAGGAGGAAGTACTGGAGGGAGCAACCAACTGCGAAGACCTCCTAGCACCTCATCTCCGACCAGGGACAAACTGCTAGGTAAGAGGAGACGGGTTAGATGAATGCTATGAGGCCGAAGATTGAGTGCTGAATGCGTTCCCCCGACCAGAAGGCTTGGGAGTCTTGACTGCCAAAACCTTCCTCCTGGTCGAGTGTTGGACCGTCTCCAGCGGACTGTGCCAAGGAGGGAGAGCAAGGAAGCTTTCGTACGTGCGCTCGTAGCCGAGCAGGATATGAGCAGCTCGACACTAACCTCTGAGCTCGGGAGGCCCCTGAAAATCAAGCACCCTCGACAAATCCTCGGACCAGATAAGGGAATGAGGGACTTGATTGATCATCGAATCTGCAAGCATAGACAAAGAGGTGAGCTGATAATATAAAAAAGGGGGATGACAACAAAAACGAAAGTGAACCCAAAAACACTAGGTAGGAAGAGGCCGAACTGGGTAGGCTCAGACTCGGGGGACTTCCCGTCTGATCCCACCCCAAGTGGTCGGTGTTTCCCAGTTTCCACTCACGATGACAAAATTCCCTTTGCTGGACTTGTTCGAATCCAAAAGATAATGAACAAGAAGCCTATTCAAGTCCCGGGATTTCATATAGAAGACTATAATTTGGTTGTTTAAAGGGATAAGAAGATAGCATGATAAGATGTCAAAAACGCCAAGGCTTGTACCGAGCAGTCTATTCAGTGCGGCAACCCTCATGACAATGCGAAATAAATTGGGGGCACAGTGAAGAGGAAATAGGTTTCTAAAGGAAAGAAAGTGGATAAGAAGGGGATCCAAGGGAAAATGAATGCCACCCTCCACGATAGCTATGGTGGGGAAGGGCATGGCTTCTCGGGACCCTTCATCGAGGGAATCCTCGGGAAGTGGTGCTCAGACCTAGACAACCGGGGGGATGCCATATTTACTCCTGAACTCGGAAATTCCCCCCAGAGTACTTAGAAGATCTCTCAGATTACCCATTTAAAGAAATAAAAAAGGTAAGGAAATGAACTTACTATCTGAAAAACGAGAATGAAGAATGAGGAAGGATTAGGGAGACTGAGGCCTTTGAAAAGATCTTAAGGAGGAGGAAGCGACGATTCAAAAGAGGCGACGATTCAGAAGAGACGACGACCCAGAGGAAGCGACGATTCGGAGGAGACGACGATTTAGGGGAAGCGACGATCGAAAGAGGGCAATGATTCATAGAGCAGAAGCGCAGTAGGCAGAAGGAATGAAGAAGGGTAAAGAGCTCCCTTGGATGATTTAAAGCTGGGAGAAGGACGGATAAGGACATGACATACTGACGACCGAAAGGACGGGATGTCAATCCCGTGGACGCCGCGTGTCCCAGTCCAGTGAAATTTCTTCCAAGCCCCCTTTCTTCTCAGGAAATGAAAAGAAGAAAAAAGGCTTGGGGGGCAATTGTAAAGGAGAAATTTAAAAGCGTCCTAGGTTGGGTTTGAGTCAGGGCTGACCTGACTTGCCAGCCCAAACCAGAGAGAAAAATGGGTAGAATGAAATCTGAGACAGCTGGCGGAAACGGAGAAATTGAAGACTCGGATTTGGGGGAGGGAATAAACGCCCCATGACCCAGTGGCACAACCGTTACCCAGTCACCACGAGGTGAGAGGTGGGAACGTGCGCTAGAAGGGGGGAGAGAAACCAGGGAAAGATCGCATAAAAAGGGGAAAGGATTTGATGATCAGGTATGAGAAAAAAACTGATATCCAAATTTTTGACAAGGACCTATCATTGACTTAGCCATCGGAGAGACCTCGGTCGAACGATCCGATTGAGATTTCACTGTTCTTGTCTTTGAAACAGGTGATCCTTCGGAAAGATCACAGGGAGAGAAGAAGGTGGACTGACGCCTTTTCGACAGATCAGGCCGACCTGCCCCTCGCAAAAATAGACTCAACACTTACAGAAGATTAAAAAAAATCTTGTCATCTCCCGAGAAAGCTAAAGTGAAAGATTTCAATTGAATATAAAGTAAAAAAATAGAAGATAAAATAGAAAGAAGTGTAATTTCTATTTTCTAACTTTACTGTGCCATTTCCTATTATAGAGCTAGACCCGTGTAGTACTTGTTTGATTCTTTGTTTGGAGTATATATGAATTTGCATTCAAAGTGAAACACTTTTTCTTCAATTCTTACTGTTTTGTTTACTTACTTGAACCTTAGGCATTTTGCTTTTACTTCTTATCTAATTAAAATATTGAATTGCATGCTCTTGGTTATAGCCAATAAATTTGAATATAATATGTTGATAGCTAAGGAAAGTTTATAGAACATATATAACTTGTGTGAAATATACCAAATATGATTGGCAAAAAGTAACTACTATTATAGAGAATAGGCAAATGTTGTCTTTCAATGTTACTTCAACTTGAGTCATTCAATTTCTGAACATCATTTTTCTCATCAGCGGATTTCCTATCTTTTTGAACATTGTCTAAGCTATGCTCACAAACAAAAGAAAGCAATAGAAGAATAAATATATGAAGGAGTAAAACAGTCCCACCAAGTCGAATAATATATTAGTTGTGGAGAAAGAAGATTAGAATCAGTCAGTTTCTTTATTAAGGCTTTGGTAAAAAGGAATTTGTAAGTGGGTTAAGGTACTCACACTGAAACTGCAGTTATAACCACAGATTTATTGCATCTCCATCCTGAAGAAGAATATTATCACACATGAAAAGGGCCAAATATAATCCAAAAAGATAAACCTGTCAGCAATTTTAACCACAAGAGAGAAAATCTTAGTTCACCGTACAAAATTCCACAGATGTTCATATTCACATTCTCTTCGCTCCAAATATTGGAAAAAGGAAAGAAAGAAAAGTAAAATCCTTGCCTGATCAAATAATCCCCATCATCATATCTAAAACCTCTTATCTTACAAAATTAATCATTAAATTTGCAGCAGCCTTTCAAAAATTCATGCCAATGAAGATATAATAAGATTACTCACTAAAATACAAAATTCAATAAATAAATTGCAACAATCCAACCTCTGCTACCAGGGCAGTAAGACTATTAGACTATGATGATGTTGACATAAGTGTTAGTTTTATGGTCTCAATACCAGTATATGATGTAATAAATTGATTCATTTTAATTTATTAATCAATAAATTCATGCTTTCCATTTCATGAGATGAATGATATTTAATTATATACTTGCACATAACCAATACAAATGACATAATGGTTCATGAGATGAACCGGGGTCCATAAGTATACTAAATATAATACATGTGTATGGATGAGTTCCACATACGGGAGACATGTATAATAAATCTTATACTTGAATATCTTCACAACCAGTAATGAGACTGGACATCTCATACGGACAAGGTTGCAGCATTTTGATCACTATGAGATAGTGTGATTTGTCTCGATCATCAGAATGAAAGATTCTGGATCATAGTGCTGGTACATTGGATGTATTGAAGGACCATGAGAAGCACCTTATAAACACTGTCTTTATATTAAGGTCTTTTCTCATAATTCCCTAGCAGTAAGCTCTTAATCCTGAGACATTAATGAACTCAAGTTTCTATCTATTCATTTGCTTTGAATCACCAATGAGTGAGGCCAACTATAGGTCAACACCTCGGTGATTTGGGTACGTGGTAGTAGAGCTGTGAGAACATTCAATGGTCAAGATGGAATCCATCTCTAATATCCCCTTGTGCCAATTAATGGATTTAATCATTGGTAAGTGTACACCCATTCCGATTAAGAGTTAATTGGAAAGGTACCATTGATCATTACAATTAATTGGGGCTCAAGGATAATAAGATATGGATCTAGTTTGGAAGACAGGTCCAATTGATCCATGGATATTGATGGAGGGGCCTACTTGTGGTAATAGGGAAGTTTAGGGTCTTCTATGTAATTTTCTAAGACTGGAGTTCAATTGCATTTATATAGTGGAATTATTTGCAATTAACTGTGGGCCCGGATTGCACATGAGATGTGGGGTCGCGTGTTCCAGTTGGAGCCAATCTTCTAAGGAATCCCTAGTGGTCCCCACGCTAGCCCAATCATCAGACGAATACTAATGCTAGTTGAACTTTAAAAGGAAAGTTACTATTTCTATTTGAAGTGAGACTTCTAATAGTGGTAATAGTATGTTTCTAATTATTAATGGAAGTGAGACTTCTATTGTAATTAAGAAAGAGAAGAAAGTTACTAATTAATTTGGAAGTGAGACTTCTAATTAAATTAGTAAAGAGTAGTTTGCAAAAGCTATAAATAGGGACCAAAGGGGGCTTGGACGTCGATCCTTGGAATTCACGCCCAGCCCCCTTTGTGCAAGAGTTGCACATCTCTTCTCTCCTTCTTCTAGTTCCTTTAAGTTCCTAGTTGCCTTCTCTTGAAGATCCCACCCATCTTCTTGAGAAAGAGATTCTGATTCGGGTAATAGCGTGGAAGGCCATTGGGTTTTGGAGAAACCTATTTGATTCGCGAAAGGGTTCGTCATCAAAGAAAGTAGCAAATTCTCCATTAGAGCACAACCGAGCTCCAAAGGTATAATCTATTTCCTTGTATGATATAGATCTTTGTTGCATGTTTGTTACTGATTTTCTATCTCCTAGATAGATTATATTACTTATCATAATGGATGAGATAGAGGGTTTGCATCATGGACACATTGATAGCCTTATGGATAGTTGATCCCTGTATCAAGTGGATCAAAAGTTTTTGAAACCTATCCTAGAGGCCCACCTATTTTCCAACAATAAGTACCATACTAAATACAATATTAAGCAAATAAACGCTCCAAAATGATGGGTAAGGTATGTAGAGTTTGCTATCGTCCACATAGTGCCCACTTATGATCCCATCTTCCTCCTAACATCCAATTCCTCCCATGAATTAGAGCCAAACCCAATTTGACATTCATTTGGGTTGTATGTACTATTAGATTTTCAATTAAAGAATTTTCTGTAAAAAAAATTAGTGTTTATCTTGGAGGCTGTAAGGTCTGATTTTGATTGATTAGCTGCCGAGCAGATTGGCTCTGCTTGGTGATGAGATTTCCTTCTTTCTGGTTGTCCTGAGCAGATCTTCTTACCAATCGTAAGTGCTGAATTTGTTTGGTTGGCCGACGAGCTGACCAGTTCTGCTCGACAATGCAGAGCTTACTTCTTCTTCTTGGATGGGATATGAATTCCTATCCGAATCCCAAAGAAAGCATCAGGAGGACTCGATCGGTTGGTCCAATCGAGGACTCTCCAATGATAAAGTCAGTAATTCTCTCATTTTTTCTTGATGTGATTGAATTATTTTGTGTTATATTTTTTCTTACTTGCTTTGGTCTGATATACATCTTCCTTTTATATCTTCTTTTCCTGATCCTCTTCCTCTTCTTCTCCCACGCTATTCTTCTTCATTATACACGATCTTCTTGCTTCAAGGCCTTCGAATTGAAGCCTCCTTGATGTCTCATCATGGGCTGCCTTAATTCCGTGATTAACTCCATTATTGTCACTCTCTGTCTCATTAAACTGCTATTTTACTGTTTCTTAATATTCATTGGGCCCAACAGAGGTTTAGGTCGGGTTGACCCTTATCCAGACTCGGCCCGAGGACAAACTCGAATTTCCCCCTCACAATTGTCCCCTAAGCCAGCGTTTTTCTCTCCATTTTCTGAGGAAAATCGGGCTTGAGATGCTATCTGCCACGCGACAAGCTAGGGCAAGTTTGCACATCGGTATCCGTCTCCATCAGATTTCTGTAAAGTCGTCCCTATCTTCTCTCTGGTTTCCAAGTTCTTATTCAATCTTGCTCTGCAAGTTTTTCCCTTGTTTTGCTCTGCCTCGACTTTTTTCTCTCCAGATTTTGCTTATTCCATTCTGTTTCATATCTTCTTCCATCAATCCATGGTAAGTTCTCTTTCCTTTCACTCTCTTCTAACTTAGATGGGGAATTTCAAGGATTTGCTAAACACTCCAGAAGGGAATTATGATTTCAGAGAAACATATCAGATCCCCTCAGATGTTTAGATTCGTGCTCCTCGGCCCAACGAAATTCTTGACACAGGTTCCTGAGATGAGATTCCTTTTCCGACCATCGCCATCGTAGAGGGCGGCGTTAGGTTCCCATTAAATCCTTTGTTGGCCCTCTTCCTTTCTCTAACCAATCTCTTTCCTACCCAGTGCTCTCCCAACCTTTATCGCATTGTTATGGGAGTTACTACAATAAATAAGTTGCTTGGCACGAGCCTTGGTGTTTTTGATATTCTGTCTTGTTATATGCTGGTCCCCTTAGATAGTAGCAAATCTTTTTTTTTATTTGCAATCTAGGGCTCGAGCAAGCTTTTGGTTCATTACCTTCCTGATTTCAATAAAACCAGTAAAGGTGATTTCGTCACCGTGAGTGGAAATCGGGAAACGCCAACCATGTGGGACGGGATTATTCGAACAGTCCCTCGATCCCTAGGCACCCCAGGTCGGACTGTTCTTCTTTTTGTGCTTTTATTTGCCTGATTTCTATCATTTTTTTTTATTATTGCCTGATTGATTTTCTCCTTTATGTAGATGCATCAATTAATCATGGGCTTCCATCCTGTACCTGAAGCGAAGAATTGAAGCGAGTGCTCGATTATTGCGGTTCTGCCGAGCTTCGTGGTTGGGGCCGACCTGCTCACGTGTTGCTTGGATACGTTCGGACGTACAACAACTTCTTGGCGGTTCCTTCTTGGCACGAGTCACTGGCTTCTGATCCCTGATCGACACTTAAATGTATAACTTTTAACCGCAAGACTACGGTGTCGTCAAGTAGTAAAGGACTAAAGAGTCCGGATTAACGATCCTACGAAGAGAGGATGGAACAAGCAATGAATCCAATTTAAGTATAATTGAACTAAGATATAGCTAATATAGACAATTGAAGTTAATAATTAAAACTAATAAACTATGTGTGAAAAATGGAATTAAACTAAATGAAATGTAGAATAAAACTAAAATAGCAATTAGAATACTCTAATTAACAATCTAAAATATGAAATTAACAAGATCTAAGCTAATCTAACAAACTACACTAAACTAGTGGATGAATGGTGGTGGAAATGAAAGATTTAAGGCGAAGAATGTGGTGTGAATGTGTAGGATTTTAAAACAAGTTATGTGAGATGTGTATCTAACAATCTAAAAGTGAAAATAACAAATCAAAGAAGGATCAAAATTAACAACAATCAAGATAAGGGATTAGGCAATCCAAAATCCACTAAGTAAATTAATTCAAACAATGCATGTTCTAATTCAACTCCCAAATCTACAATCCAATTAGCAATCTCTTGCCTAATTAGATTGGATGATATAACAATGAAGATCAAAGTAAAAGAAGATCAAAGGCCAAGATCTTAGATCGTCATCTAGTTACCATAACAATAAATCATCAAAATCAAGCTACAAAATATCAAAGATAAGGGCTCTAGAGCATGCTGTGTGAGAGAACTTAATCAAACTACAAAGCATCAATTGCGATTATCCAAGCATTAAGTGTAGAGATAGAGCATGAGAAATGAGAGAGATTAGCACAACTAGATCTAAAATCTACTAATCAATTAAGGCACAAGTAGGAAATTTAAATTAAAACATGCATGAAATTGAACTAATCACATTACTTAGATTCAAAAGGAGAGCCTAATCCAAGAGCTTTAGCCACTAAATGTCAAGAAAGTGCTCCAGATCTTCATTAATGATCTTCAATTACACACACACACTCTCTAGATTAGTTACAAAGAAGCTCCTAATTACATTCTAAAAGTAAAAACAAAATTGCAAAAAGACTAACTTGCCAAAAGATCTCCCTTCTTCTCTACAACAACATTCCAATTTATAGAAACTTTGAAGACATTTGATTGGCTCATTTCCATTCACAAGGATTGCTTCCAATCCATTTGATTGGTTGCAACTTGAAGGCTTTTGATTGGCTCTTTTGCTTTCACATGGATTGCTTCAATTTAATTGGTTGCAACAAACTTTCATTCTTTTTGCTTTTTATGGTCCTTCATTTTGGAGGCTACTTTCCTTCATGAGAGGTTAGAGTTGGATGATGGAGGCTACTTTCCTTCATGAGAGGTTAGAGTTGGATGAAATATCTTCTATATAAAAAAAATGTAATTGTTGGGATTTGAACCCATAACCTATTTCATAGGAACCCAAGTTCTAACAAATACACCAACTAATCCTTTGTGTTAGAAAATGACTTCTTTTATCCTTAAAGTCTTATCCTCTTATTTTGGAATTCTTCAACACTTCACCAAGATTTTTTCATGTAACTTCTTTATTGAAATCTCTACTTGATGCCTCGGGACACTAGCCGGAAGGTTGGGTAGTCGTGGGGTCCACCTACACAAGGGAAATTATATAAAAATGCGCTATAAATAATCGGATTTATGCATGATAATTCGATAATCCGTTTAATGTGATAATGATAAAATCTCTATGTAAAGCAAATGATATGCATATGAGATGCTGATAAAACCCGGACTAATAAAGGGCAAAATATGCAATATTTAACACTCATCAATCCCCTTTCCCAGCGAAGGAAGGTTCCTGCCATAAAGCCTTCCAGATCTACGAGAGCGAAAAACATTTCCAATGTTCAATCCTCGGCTCCTCATCAGTCTCTTGTCCCCATTCAGTCTGTTGAATAGACTTCTTCTACTCGTAAAATTTCTTCCCGCGAATCTTCTTCTTAAGCTGAGCGTCAACGAACCCTTGTTTTCAATATCTCTGACACCTCCTCCTCATTTGATACCAAGAGTCTTTCTTCGGCAATGTCTCGCAAATCAAAGAATCTTTTCGACAGCTTGGGCGACCTTCCCATGACTAGGACCGGAAAAACAAGGAAGGCTCCTTTACCCGGTCCTTCGTCTGTCTTAGGCAAGAGGAATGCCCCCGAGCCCCAGCATGAGCATAAAAAATTAGAGATTGGAAAAGATTCGGTTAAATCTAGTGAAGTTGCTGACCTATCTTCTTCATGGTTGGAGGATATTCCCCCTCCATTGCCTCCTCAGCCAAGCTCATCGTCAGGTCGGAAGAACAGGTCGGAAGAACTCGCATGGTGCTTCCAAGGAAAAAGGGCCATCCTTGGGTGAAGGGATTTCAGGATCTCCGACCTTGGCTATTGTTATGGATTTTGTATATTACAATTTGATGGATGCATTATTCATCATTTGAATTATTCACACATGCATTGATTTTGGAATACTTTGAAATCTTGATTTACAGATGTATTGTTTTAAATCTTGTAAATCTTATGTTTCATGCATGTTTTGATTTTAAACTTGGATGCATTTTAGTTTGAAAAGAAGTTTTATAAATCAAGCTAGCCATTGTTTTTAAATGTTTCAAATCATATTTGGCTTTTTATGTTTCATGATTTTAATTCACTTAGATTGATTTAAATCATGTTTCCATGCTTGGTTTAATGGCCCAAAAAATCTCCTCTTGAAAATACTTTGAAATGTGCAAAAGTTGGGATTTTAGCCACACTGTCTGTTAGTATGTCGGTCAGGTGTCGCCTAACTGACCATGGTTCAGAAGCTGACCGAAAGCCTTTCGGTTAGAATTCCAAAGAGCTGTTTTCTGAACCAATTTGCACTGTTGGTCAGCTTGTCGGTCACCTGTCGGTTAACCCACAACTGAACAGTTTAAAAATATGACCATTGGGGAGATGACCGTTGGGTTGTCGGTTAACCGAACCCTGTATGTCAGTTAATCGGTTAATCGACAGGTAGCCGTTGGACAGATTTTTCTATAAAAGGAAGTTCATTCCAAGGCCAAATTTGATGATTCTTGAATCCATTTTTGAGGTATTCTGAGGCCAATCAAAGGGAATAAACTAAGGAAGGCTAAGGGTCATTGGAAAAGCTAAAGCTTGGATTAATGAAGTTAAATATCCAAGTAAGCTTTGCCTTTTATTAATTATATCTTACATGCTTTGTTTAATCTTTGGTAAATGATTTTTAGCATGTTAACTATGATGTATTGAATTCATTACCTTCATTTTATATTTGATTTATGTTGTGATGGATTCTTTACTTTGATTCAATCAAAGTTTGTTTTAAAACTTTATTAATCATGCTTTCTAAACATCTTTGACTTCCATTTGAGCATGAATCTTTCTCTTGGTTGAATCTTACATTGTTGTTTTCATTCATTTGAATCTTAGTTAAACTTTTGTTTTTGAAAACAACATTGCACATGCATCACTTGATTAATCTTAAATATTTTCATAGAATTTGTGTTCTTTAGATTTTCATATCATTCACAAGTTTGTAGTTGTTCAAGTGATTTGCATTACACTTCAATCATATCTTTTATGTGCATTAAACTTTTAATTATTTTTAACATATAATTGATTGAACTTTTATTTTAACTTGATTGAAGTTTTCACACACACACACATCATGAGCATTCATCTTTGCATTTCATTGAGTGTTGTGTGAGTTGATTTTCACTTTCATATCCGCCTATATTAGAGGCAACTTTATTGAGCTTAATTGCATCTCTTAGAGTGTTTTGTGCAGACACCTTCTTGAGAGAAAATCTTCTAATATAAAAGTTATTGCTTAGCCTAAGAAAAGCATTGTGTAAAGGTTCTTGCTTAGTCTAGAAAAGCATAATTGATAGATTGTTGTTAAGCCTTGAAAAACAACATTGTAAGGTTATTGCTTAGCCTTGGAAAGCATATTGTAGAGGTTGTTGCTTAGCCTTTTGGAAAGCATATATAGTGGAAATCCGGTGGGGTGTTGGATCACAAGCCGGTTGTGGACGTAGGTATTGAGGCCGAACCACTATAAATGATTGTGTGATGGTGATTGCTATGTGATGATTGTTTTGATTAAGCTTCCGTATTTTATTTGATTATCATCACTTGTGACTAGTTAATTTCAAAGAAGTTAAAATTGGTCATAATAGGTCACTAAAGTGTACCTCACCCTATTCACCCCCCTCTAAGGTAAGGATCCCGGACTTTCAATTGGTATTAGAGCCTCGTGCTCTATTTTAGGATCAAGTGTTTGGAACTCTTGATTAGGTGTAAAAACCTAGAGTTAGAACCCTAGTTGTGCTTTCATGAAAATCATTAAAATGGATTCCACTATTTTAGAATGTGTAGATTCTTCTAGACCCTTCTTTCCCACTATTGGAGATTCAAACCATGAATTTAATGAATCTCAATATAAATTAAAAGAAGAAGAAAATAATGAAAATGAAGATGAACTTCAACAAGCTTATGATGAATTGTATACATTATCCTTAGAGCTTGCTAAGAAGAATAAAATATTAATAGAAGAATCTAAAAAGCTAACCAAACAATTAGTCTCTTCAAAAGATGAACTTTTAGAGAAAGAATAAGTAATAAATTGTGTAGACTCTAAGTTTATGATCTCTTTGCATAACTTATATAATGCTCAAGATGAACTAAAAGAATTAAAGATAGGTTGTGATAGTTTTAATAAGGAAAATTTAAATCTAAGAGATCAATTAAAAAGGCAAGATGAAAACATTAACAACCTTGAATCTAAGTTGACTATCTCTAAGAAAAATTTATCTAATGCTCAAAATAAGACAAATACTCTAGAACTTGGATTCAATGATATTAATGAAATTAAATTTGAATTAAAACTTGCCCATGAAGAACTAAACAAATTTAAGGGAATTGAAAATGAACTAACAAAAGTTAAAAATGAAAATTCAACCCTAAAAAATCAAGTCACTCAACTTGAAAGCTACAAATAAAAGTATGAGTGCAAATTTACCCAAAGTGAAGAAAAATTTGAAAAGTTATTTAAATTGGGTAAATCTCAAAGAGATAGGACGGGTCTTGGTTTTGATAGGAATATTTCACATGGCCCTAAATTCACCAACACTTTTGTGAAAGGTGAGTCCTCATTCTCTAGCACTCACACTTCCTTGTCCATGTATAAATGTAATTATTGTGGCATTGAAGGGTATTTTAGGTTTGAGTGCAAACAACGAAGAAGCTATGTGTCTAATCCCATCTTTGAACCAAAGAAAGTAAAATCAAACTCTATGATGGATAAGACACTAAAAATCAAAGAAGACTCCAAGAAGACTAAACAAGTCAAACCAATTAACAAAGAGTCTCCTAAAATAGATTCTAAAAACTTCAAACAAGTTAAACCAAGTACAAAAGAATCTAGAAACAAATAGCTTCTCAACCTACCTCCCTTAAAACAAATGAAAGAACTTTTGAAGAAAGTTACAAAGTTAAGTTTTAAACTCAATAGTCAAGTAAAGGGAGAAAATGAGAAGAAAAGAAAAATGGTTCAAACCCCTAAGAAAAGTCACCAACCTAAGCTAAATTTAGTCAAATCTAAACATCATGGTGATAAGTCCAAATTGAAAACTTATCAAGTCAAATCTCCTAAAGTTGGTGGGACTTTTAAGATAGGCCTCAAAGATCAACCATCTCAAGACCTTAGGTGGATTCCAAAGGTTATATACTTAATCAAACCTTAAGGCCTTGGACCTCATTGACCAACCTATCCTTTATAGTTAAATCCTTTTGTTGGTCATGTTGCATTTGCATTTGTTTCTTTCAGAGTTACATTTCTTAAAATGCAATGTTTATTTGTGATCAATTGATTTTGTCTTCATGCACCATACTAGTTAAACATCATGGGTTTCAAAATCATTTGATTATAATTTCATCATGTTAGATGTGCTTTTTGCTCACATTTAGTTATATCTCTTGCAATGCATTTCTATACATGTTCAATTGGTTATGGTTTCAAAAGCTTTCATAGCTAGATCTTTCATTATCAATTGATGTTGCAAAATCATTTGTTTGGATGTCTTAGTAAGATTTGTTTTAAAAACCAAATGATTTGAAATGATTTGGATTTTCCATGGATTTCTAAGTTATACTTTCATATATGTGTTTCAAATAAGTTATATTTTTTAAAATGCAAGTTGAAAAATGATTATGTGTTATCTTCAAAATCATTCTCTTTATGCTCATTGTTGGATTTTGTTTATTGATTTGAAGATTGTTAGAATGGAAATGCTCTAAAACTCCATTAGTTATATTCATCAAAGCATGTTCCATGTTCTCATTTCCTTATGCATTTGGTTTTATTAACTTAAAATGGAAATGAATGTTGTTACAAGCAATTTGCTTCTTTGCTCTTCTAGTTACATTCCTTTCATGAGCAAATTGAATTGTATGATTTGTGGATCATGAAATAGTTTTGCATTCATTACATAGTCTTGTGCATCTTTTTAATGCATAGTGATAATGTTTCATGATTCTCATAGTACATTTGCTAGAATGGAGATTTTACATGTTAGATCTTGATTTTAATTAATCATCTCTATGCAAATGTCATTTAGTTTCTTGTATGGTTGTAATCTTAGTTACAATTGTAGAAACCATACTAGAACTCTCAAATCAATCCTTTATGCTTTCTAGTTATTATTTGATATGGAAGGTTATGATGTTGATTAATGTGTATTTTCATAGTAATGACATCTTTATACATGTTTCAACTTCATAGTAGTGTTCTTGATCATATGAACTTCTTTGAAACCCACTCTTTGTATCTCATAGTTATATCTGTTGTTTGATGGATTTCTTAGATGTTGAATTCATATGATTTAACACTTTGAAAATTGCATGTTCTACCTAGTCATATATTTTCAAAATGTAATTTTTCATGTTCATCACTATGTTCATTAGTTATATCATTAAAAGTGATGAGTATTCATTTATGATGCTTAATGGAATTTTATGTTTGTCACATCCATGCTCTTAATCATGTTTTCAAATTCAATTGGTTTCAATTAGTATAAATTTCGTTTGATGAATATCCAATTGATGTCATATCTTGAGATTGTGATAAACCTTGTGTACATTGGATTGAACTTGATAGTAATATGTTTTTATTCCATGTCACATTTCATTAGCATCATAATTTTCATGTTTGCTACCTCTCTTGCACTTATAGGTAAATCTCATGATCACCATGCTTATGTATTCATAATCTTGGTTGGTTAATAGTTGATGTCGGCTTCATGTTTGAACTTCATTTCACTCATCTTGCACATGATAGTCATACTTTATGATTGGATGCAATGATTTCAAATTTTCCATAGCATATGATTTTCATAGTTATATTGTTTGATGCTATAAGTAAACCCCATTACATCATGGATAGCTCTATTTTGGATTAATCCTAATAGTTATATTCTTTCTAACTCCATTTTAGAGTGATTGAGTTAATAGTCATAGTCCTAAATCTCAATTGGTATTTTTATTTCAATTGATACCCATGATTGCTTTTCTCCATGACCTTGCTATTTATATTGGTAATTTGATCACTTTGAGCTTTATAGTCAATTATAATTATCAACTGGAATCTAATCCTTCCCTTGAAGTCAACCCTCAATTGGTTAAACCATCTTCTTCTTTCACCAAATGGTTGAATTCTTGTCAAAAGTTTGACAAAATGAGATTATGGATTGAGGGGGAGTGTATATCTTCTAAGGAAGTATTAGTTTTAATCAAATTTACCCTTGCATTGGCTCTATACCCTTATAACTTGCTACCCATACATGATACCCTGTTAAGTATTTCATTTTCGGATTCCTTTGTTAACAGGTGCTATTGAAATGTATTTTCCTTGTTTCATGTATGTAGGTACTACTTGAAAAAATTCCTACCCCTCTTCAATTGATACCTTTGCAATTTAATGTCAAATGGGGAGAAAATTGAGAGAATAAAGGGGAAAGAATACTCAAGTTGAATGTCAAAGGGAGAGATTGCATATCTTGCCAAAGGGAGAGTGCATGATCAAAGGAGGAGAGATGAAAGAAGAAAGCTTGGCAGCTAAAGAAGATGCTTGACTAAAGAAGAATAGAAAGCTTGAAGAATTATCAAGCTCCAAGCATCAAGAAGATTGTAGAAAAAGAGCTAGAGCCCAAGCCAAGTCAAAAGAGCATCCAAGAAGATTTCAAGCCTTGTCCAGCCAAGGAGGAGCTAAAGACTTTGTGTGGAGATTTAGTGTTGAGTAAGGTTTGCCATCAAATTACAAAGGGGGAGATTGATAAGGATTTTGTATGTTGCAATTTGATGGATGCATTATTTATTTTATTCATCATTTGAATTATTCACACATGCATTGATTTTGAAATACTTGAAATCTTGATTTACGCATGTATTGTTTTAAATCTTGTAAATCTTATGTTTCATGCATGTTTTGGTTTTAAACTTGGACGTATTTTAGTTTGAAAAGAAGTTTTGTAAATCAAGCTAGCCATTGTTTTTAAATGTTTCAAATCATATTTGGCTTTTTATGTTTCATGATTTTAATTCACTTAGATTGATTTAAATCATGTTTCCATGCTTGGTTTAATGGCCCAAAAAATCTCCTCTTGAAAATACTTTGAAATGTGTAAAAATTGAAATTTTAGCCACACTGTCTGTTAGCATATCGGTCAGGTGTCGGCTAATTGATCACGGTTCAGAAGCTGACCGAAAGCCTTTCAGTTAGAATTCCAAAGAGTTATTTTCTGAACCATTTCGCACTGTCGGTCAGCTTGTCGGTCACCTGTCGGTTAACCCACAACTGTACATTTTAAAAATATGACCATTGGGGAGAAGACCGTTGGGTTGTCGGTTAACCGAACCCTATATGTCGGTTAACCGACAGGTAGCCGTTGGACATATTTTTCTATAAAAGGAAGTTCATTCCAAGGCCAAATTTGATGATTCTTGAATCCATTTTTGAGGTGTTCTAAGGCCAAACCGACAACTGTACATTTTAAAAATATGACCATTGGGGAGATGACCGTTGGGTTGTCGGTTAACCGAACCCTGTATGTCGGTTAACCGACAGGTAGCCGTTGGACATATTTTTCTATAAAAGGAAGTTCATTCCAAGGCCAAATTTGATGATTCTTGAATCCATTTTTGAGGTGTTCTAAGGCCAATTAAAAGGGAATAAACTAAGGAAGGCTAAGGGTCATTGGGAAAGCTAAAGCTTGGATTAATGAAGTTAAATCTCCAAATAAGCTTTGCCTTTTATTAATCATATGTTACGTAATTTGTTTTAATCTTTGGTAAATGATTTTTAGCATGTTAACTATGATGTATTGAATTCATTACCTTCATTCTATCTTTGATTTATGTTGTGATGGATTCTTTACTTTGATTCAATCAAAGTTTGTTTTAAAACTTTATTAATCATGCTTTCTCAAAATCTTTGATTTCCTTTTTAGCATGATTCTTTCTCTTGGTTGAATCTTACTTTGTTGTTTTCATTCATTTGAATCTTAGTTAAACTTTTGCTTTTGAAACCAACATTGCACATGCATCACTTGATTAATCTTAAACATTTTCATACAAAATGTGTTCTTTAGATTTTCATATCATTCACAAGTTTGCAGTTCAAGTGATTTGCATTACACTTCAATCATATCTTTTATGTGCATTGAACTTTTAATTGCTTTTAGCATATAATTGATTGAACTTTCATTTTAACTTGATTGAGGTTTTCACACACACGCACATCATGAGCATTCTTCTTTGCATTTCATTGAGTGTTGTTTGAGTTGATTTTCACTTTCATATCCACCTATATTAGAGGCAATTTTATTGAGCTTAATTGTATCTCTTAGAGTGTTTTTTGAAGACACCTTCTTGAGAGAAAATCTTCTAATATAAAGGTTATTGCTTAGCCTAAGAAAAGCATTGTGTAAAGGTTCCTGCTTAGCCTAGAAAAGCATAATTGATAGGTTGTTATTAAGCCTTAAAAAACAACATTGTAAGGTTATTGCTTAGCCTTGAAAAGCATATTGTAGAGGTTATTGCTTAGCCTTTTGAAAAGCATATATAGTGGAAATCCGGGGGGTGTTGGATCACAAGCCGGTAGTGGACGTAGGCATTGAGGCCGAACCACTATAAATGATTGTTATGGTGATTGCTATGTGATGATTGTTTTGATTAAGCTTTCGCATTTTATTTGATTATCATCACTTGTGACTAGTTAATTTTAAAGAAGTTAAATTGTTCATAATCGGTCACTAAAGTGTACCTCACCCTATTCACCCCCCTCTAGGGTAAGGATCCCGGACTTTCAACTATGATTATGGGCAAGTCTGCTCTCTTTTCTTTTGATATGAGTTTGCACCGCACCTTGTCGGCCGATGAGCTCGTGGCTACAGGAGTACAACAATGCTTTTTGGTAGGTTGGCTTTTGGCTATTTGATCTCCTTCCTCTTGAAATCTCTAATGCTCTTTCATTCTTATTTTCAGGATATACAAAAATGGTTTTCTGTTTCTGAACATCTGATAAAGCTACAAAGACAGGTGAAGGGCTTGGTGAAGGAGCTGGCAGAAGCAAAAGCTGCTCGACGCCAAGCTGAATCTAATGCCGACACCCTCTTTAAGACTGTTAAAGCTGCTAAGCCCAGGTTGCAATTGCCAAGAGTCGCCTCGTTGCAACCGAGATAGAGCTTGTGGATCTTCGCTCCAAGCAAGCCGAGTTTGAGGAAAGGATTGTGAAAATCAAGGTCGAGACTAAAGAGGCTACGGAGAAGCTCAAGGATGCTCAATTTGGAGAAACTGAAGCAATTTATTTGCAACAAGTGTCACACCCCGAAATCGGGATCTTGCAGCGATCCGATCTCGAGATGTGAAATTTTGGAATTGATTAAAACTTTTTGTATTTCCCAAGATCCACGTGAATGAGGATTACAAATTTCCACACAATCTGAATATATCGCGGAAGCTTGTATGGCATTGCGATTCGAAGCCCGTGGCCATCGGATTCCGGGTCGCACTCAACCAATAACATAAAGCCATCAAATTAAGGCTCATAATCAGACTGGTATAAATCAAGAACCATAAAACATTGAGCTGGCAGTCACAGGATAATTTAATTCCCACATATGTTAAAGCTACAAATTATAAAAGTACTTTCATTAAAATCCCAAAGGAAAAAGGCTAGTAAAAGCCATCGAAACAATAACCAACTAAATAAATCGCTTCCCTAAAATATGTTACGAACTCCGGTGCCAAACTTGACATCTATATGACATCAATGGGCAGCCTCTCGCGTCCAACTGGCGGCTCATCCACCTCCTTCACTCAAATCACCTAAAAAGGTAAAGATGTCAAGTTCTGGCACCAAACAAGAAGGGTTAGACACAACGGTCTGGCAACCAAATAAAACAGATAATAGGATAACAATAATTTGGAAAGTATTATAAAAACATTCTAAATACGTTTAGAGTTCCAAACATAAATATCGATGAAGTAAAGGAACAATATCTAAATCATTGACAATTTCGAAGAACATAATACATTTAAAAATCTGAACATAGAAACCAATGAAATAAAATACATTCTTTGAATCATTTACAATTTCAAACAATAAAACGATTCGAATAAAAACAATGGCGATCAAGTAAATCAATAGCAATCGAGAAAAGGATTGACAACCACATATGCTATATTCTCCTATTACCGAAGTAACAAGAGCACTCACTCAATAACGTACTATATCACCGAAGTGACAAAAGTACTCGTACCTTATTACCGATGTAACAAGAGTACTCGTACCCTATTATTGAAGTAACAAGGGTACTCGATCAATTCCTAAAAGGAACGATCGAACCGTTGCCATGGCCGAAACACTCAATAGAGTCCAAACTGCAATTAGCAAACAATATAAGGATCCCAAGCCGAGTGATCAACCCGAAAAAGAACCCAAGCTTAGTGGTGCCGAACGAAATCCAAATCGATACACTCAAATTATTTCGATACATTTTCATCGATAAAAATAACTACTCTGGCAATTAGCAAAACAAACAATATCACTCACTTAAAACGAGTAGTTTTATCGATATTTCAAACGTGGCGAACCACTCAAATCTATTTCAAATCAAATTGTAGAAAAATAATACAAATCGATCCTTTTCAAACGTGGTGAACCACTCAAATACATTTTTAATCAATTTATAGAAAAATCGTACAATTGATCCCTTTCAAACGTGGCGAACCACTCAAATACATTTCAAAACAATTTGTAAAAAGTAGACAAATTCCCATGGCGAACCACTCAAATACATTTCAAAACAATTTGTAGAAAATCATACAAATTTCTGTGGCGAACCACTCAAATACATTTCAAATCAATTTGTAGAAGATATACAATTTTCCGCTAACTTGGAATGAAGTAATGTATAATAGTTTAATGGTTTACCAACAATCATCTCGATGCACACTTAGCCCCTCAATGTTGATTTATAATAGAAGAGTTTGATGCCACTGAAGATCTTCAACATCTGAGGTTATAAAGTGTGCATTAAGACCTATAAAATCCCCTGGATAATTCTATCATCGAGCCCTTCTCATTTTTCCTACTCAATTTACACCATCTGAAGTATTACAATATTTTACAATCAATTCTGGGCTTCCATGCATCATTAGAGGTTCAATGGGCCTCAAATAAAAAGAGAAGAAGGGCTGAAAAAAGAGCTGAAACAGGCCATACCAGAAGCCTTGCTCGCTATAGCGAGCTGGGCTTTTGCCTAGAACTCGCCAGGCAGTAGATTGGCTCGCTATAGGGAGCTAGTCTACTGTCCAGCCCGTGCAGGGGAGTTTTTCTCCCCTGATTTTTGCACTTTTTCCCCTCCATTTGATTTTTCTTTCCCTCCCACTTCTTCTACATCAACTCTAATACCATTTGGGCTCCTTTTTGCCACATCAAATCCATTAAAAACATCCATACATTAAATGATTCCATTCTTTCCAAGATTCAAGCATGAACAAAGCACTTTTTATCCATCAAAACATTAAAATCTGAAATGTGCATAACAAATCCAAAGATGATTCATTACTAAATAAAAATCTCAGATTATTGAAATAATAAACTAGAGAACCATAAACATAAATCTTTGCATAAACATTTCAAGAACAAATCAATAACCCAAGGTAGAAAATTCATAGATTTTAAGAGAAGAACAAATACTCATAATAAACAACATACACCACAATATCTGAATATTTACTTGCCTCAAGTCATGATGGGTGGGGAGGGGGGGAACAAATCATTCCAAAATGGCCATCCTATAGTCCCAAGCTCCATAACTATAAAGCCCAAAAAAAAAAAAAATTGCTCAAGAAGAAGCCCTAGAAATCACCATTTGCAAATCTCCAAGAAAAACCTTTGCATGTATGAAAAAGACTTTCTAGTTAGTTCATAAAACCAAGATTTGAAGAAGAAAACCATTGCTAACCTTTTAGAAGTTTCAAACAAGAAGAAGAGCTTGGGAAGGGAAGTTGTCCCAGCTCAAATCCCTTGAAGATGGTATCAAAATGAAGCCAAGAGGAAAGAGAATAGGATTAGAAGATCAATCTTTCATTTTGCACTCAAGAAGATAGCTTTCTAGAGGAGAGAGAGAAAGGGCTGGAGGAGAAGGAGGAACCCTAGGCTCATTTGGGTTGTTGCAGGAAAATGGAATAAGGAAGAGAAGACGAGCCCAGCTGGGTTTTATAAAGAGTGAATGGGCTGGGTCCCATGGGCCCCAATCTACATGTGATTGAAAAAGGCATTTGCGGGCCTCGGACGAAGACGACGAAGAAGACAAAATTGTTCGTCAAAATATCTACTTTCCAAAAAGTACATTTTTTCCATATTTTGCAAATTTCAAAATTTGGGTACAAATTTAGTGTGAAAGGTCGATTTTGCCCTTTTTATTGAAAAACGTGATTTCTGGGCCTCAAATCCAAACAGATAAAATATGAAAGTTGTAAGAATCAATAAAATGAGTTAAATGGAATAGAAATTAAAATTTTTCAAAATCGAGAATAAATTCTCACAAAAACACAAATTACACTGGCCGGGTCAAACCAAAGTTAACGGTCCTCAAAACTCTCTAAAGCTATGAAAAATCTATTCAAACTCTTAAACAAGGCCAAATCACTACTAATCTCACTCAAAAAGCAAAAACACAACTAAAACAACACTAAACAAGAGAATTAGGGGTCGGGGTCTTATAGCAAGTTGAGCAGATTAAAGTTATTGTGTTCAAATGAGGTTATGATGTAGCTCTTGAAGATGCTACAGTTCCAAAAGATTCTCCTCTTTGGAACAATTATGTAAGTGCATCCGAACGAGCTCCCCCTTTACCGCCGCCTGTTGAGCCCCAATCTCATATTCAGGCCGACGTCGTTATTCCGTCCACTGGTGGGGACGGGGACGAAGCTTCTGCTGCCAAACTGCCTCCTTCAACTTTTGCTGCCGAGTTGCCTCCTTCAACTTCTGCTGCCAAGCTGCCTCCTTCAGCTTCTGATGCCGAGCTGCCTCCCTTAGCTTCTGATGTACCTGAGTAGTTCATTTTGTTGATTGTAAATCATTTTGATAACCCTTTTTGCATGGCAATTCTGCCAACCTGGTTGCCCGACCTGTGGGCATGAAATTTCCTTCTGTTTGAAATATCTACTTTGCCCGTGCTGTGGGCTGATGTTTAATGAAATACTTTCTTTTTGCATTACATTTTCTGTGCTACCACTATCGGTCCTTTTCGAACTCGCTTTTTAGCCTAATGCTCGTATCGCCATTCCTAGTAGTTAGGAATAAAGGAGATCAGTGCGGCACACCTAGTTTGGGTTCTTCCCAGTTATGTTTTTCATCCTTCGGTATGAAGTAATGGGTACTAAGCTGCCCACTCATTTTCCAGGCCTTGGCCTTTTTTGTGAGGTTGTTCCTAATAGGTAGGTCCCATCAGTGGTCCTCAAATAATTTCAATGAGATTTTATTCTTGGTACAAGAAGTTTTTGTGAAGTGATCATAGTATGCAATATATATAGATCATAAGATATCCAAACTCTTTGGCACAAATATTGAATGTGAAACTTCAATTCTATTCTTGGTACAAGACAATTCTTTTGATATACAATGCCAAAAAATAGAATTTCTTCAAATTTGCTATGTTCCATGGCCTTGCCAATGCCGTTCCTTCTAATTTTTCCAGATGATAAGCTCATGTTTCGCCAACTGAAGTTACTCTATATGGTCCTTCCCAGCTCGACCCAAGCTTGCCATGGCTGGGATCCTTAGTGTTTGGAAGTACCTTTCTCAGAACTAGGTCTCCGACCTTGAATGTCCGTACACGAACTCTCCTCTGATAACTCTGAGCTAACCGTTGCTGGTAGGCAGCTAGTTTGATCAGGGCTTGATCTCTCAGTTCTTCGATCATATACAGTTGCTTGGCAATTCTTCCTTTATTTTGCTCATGGTCATAGGCTTATGTTCTCATGGTTGGCAATCCAATTTCTAGAGGAATCACTGCTTCCATTCTATATGCAAGGGAGAAAGGAGTTTCCCCAATTGATCTCCTCGGAGTAGTCCTATAAGCCCATAGGACACTAGGTAGTTCACTCACCCATCTTCCTTTTGCGTCATCCAACATCTTCTTAATCCCATTCAGCAAGGTTTTATTAGAACTTCATGCTTGGCCATTGCTTTGTGGATAAACTAGAGTTGAAAAATGGTGTCTGATGCTATATCTTTCACACAGGCTCCTGAACGCCTTCCCTTCAAACTGTTTCCCATTGTTAGTAAATAATGCTCTTGGGATGCCAAATCTAGTGATGATATTTTTCCATACGAACTGCTTGGCGTCGCTCTCCCGAATATGAGCTAGGGGTTTGGTTTCTACCCATTTGGTAAAGTAATCTGTAGCAACAATTAAAAATTGACAATTACTTGTTGATCTCGGCATGGGACTGACAATGTCAATTCCCCACTTGTCGAACGACCATGGGCTTAAGATTGAATTTAGAAGTCCTATAGGCTGATGAATATCCTTGCCGAAACATTGACATCTCTCGCACTTTCGAACAAACTTGAGAGCGTCTTTCTGCATATAGGGCCACCAGTATCCTTGTGACATTGCTCGGTGAGCCAAACTTTCTTTCGCCGATATGTCCACCACAGGATCCTTCATGAATCTCCCACAACAGGTCTTCCGCCTTGGCCGGACTTACACATTGTAAATAGGGACCCGAGTATGATCGTCTGTATAGTCAATCTTCTGGTGACAACCAGAATCTAGTAGCTTTCCTTTTGATTTTGTAGCTTTCCTTACCATCCTTCGGAAGTAATCCATTTTTTAGGTACTCGGCTATTGGTGTTATCCAATTCTGGCCTTCTGATTATTGTTCAACACACATGACTCGCTGGATTCCTATGCTAGGTGTTGATTGGAAATCAATGAGGACTTCTCTCCTCAGCTCAGATTTTATCACTGTAGCCAAGCTGGCTAAGCTGTCAGCATGTGAATTTTCTTCTCGACCAATCTACTTGATTTTGACATCACCGACCTGCTGGATAAGGCGTTGTGCCTCTCCAATGTATGCAACCATCCGATCATCGCGAGCTGTGTATTCTCCAGTGAGTTGATTGACAACTAGTTGTGAATCGCAGTGAACTATGAGCTTTGTTATCCCAAGATCTTTTGCAGCTCGGAGTCCTGACAAAAGGGCTTCATATTCTGCCTCATTGTTTGATGCAGCAAAGCCAAGGGTCACAGCCCTTTCAATTGCAGCTCCTTCTGGTGTGATAAATACTATACCAGCTCTTGATCCTCTGGAATTAGATGCACCATCAACATACAGGAGCCACTTCTCATTGGCTTCCAAGCTAGCTTCTGTATGCTTCAACTCCTCTTTATGTGTAAACTCAACAATGAATTCAGCTACTATCTGTCCCTTTATGGCATTCCTCGAAGCTATCTTCATATCGTGCTCGCCAAGCTCTATTGCCCATTTAACCATCCTTCCAGATAGATCGGCCTTCTACAAGATTGCTCGTAAAGGATGCTCGGTCAGAACCTTAATTGAGTGAGCCTAGAAGTAGTGTCTGAGTTTCCGTGCTGTGCTCACCAATGCTAAGGCGAGCTTCTCAAGAGGTAGGTATTTCGTCTCAGCATCTAACAAGGTTTTACTGACAAAATAAATAGGTAGGTGCTGTTTTCCTTGGACCCTCATTAAGGCTGCGCTGACCGCGTGCTCGGATACGGGTAGATATAAAATCGGCTCTTCTCCTGGGCTAGGAATAGAGAGTACAGGTGGGGAGCTCAGATATTGCTTAATCTGAGCTAGAGCCTCATCACAATGCTCATCCCATATCTTGTCTGCCTTCTTTTTGAGAGCGAGGAACATTGGTTGGCATTTATCCGAGCTTCTTGATAAGAAACGATTTAAGACTGCGAGCATACATGTTAACCTTTGCACCTCCTTTCTCAAGCTTGGTCTTTATATCTTCTAAACTGCCTGGATTTGGTCGGGATTGGCTTCGATTCCTCTCTGGGTTATAATGTATCCTAGGAATTTTCCCGAGCTGACACCAAATGAACACTTCGAAGCGTTCAACTTGAGCTTGTACCTCTGCATGATACTGAAGACCGAGCTCAAATCTTGCTCATGAGTAATTTTTTCTTTACTCTGGACCACCATGTCGTCAATGTAAGTTTCAACCATTTTTCCAATCAAATCTTGAAAATTTTTTGCTACCAACCTTTGGTATGTGGCCCTCGCATTCTTAAGCCCAGATGACATTCTTTTGTAACAATAGGTGCCTTTTGGAGTTATGAATGATGTCTTTTCCTGGTCGGCTTCCTCCATGGCAATCTGGTGGTATCCTCAGTATGCATCCAAAAAGCTTAGTCGTTCATGACCAGCTGTGGAATCTACTAGCTGATCAATTTTTGGTAACGGGAAACTATCTTTTGGACAGGCTTTGTTCAGGTTGGTGAAGTCCACACATACTCTCCATTTTTTATCTTTCTTTGGAACAAGCACCGTGTTGGACAACCATTCCGGGTAGTGGACCTCCTGGATTGCATTTGCTTCCAATAATTTGTCAACCTCTTCACAAACCGCTGTTCGGCGTTCCGGCGCGAGCTTTCGCTGTTTCTGCATTACTGGTTTTGCCTTTGGATCCGCTCCTAGCTTCTGGCTGATAACTACTGGGTCGACCCCGGGCATCTCATATGGGGTCCATGCAAAAACATCAGAATTTTGATCAAGAAATTGAATCAATAATCAAACTTTCTTGTTCTTCCTCGACATTGATGTGCCAATCATCCAATATCTTTCCGGATTCCCTCCATGTATTGCAATCTTTTTCAGCTCTTCTACAGCAAGGGTGTTCAGGTCGGCACATGATTCGTTTTCTTCGGTCCGACCTGAAATTGATTGCTATTTAAGGTCGGCGTTCCTGCCCGGACCTAAGTTTTCATCATCTACTTTTTTCGTCTTTCCTTTTATTGCTGCGACTGGACAACTTCTAAAGACAACTTGGTCTCCTTTAATTTCCATTGTCCCCTTCTGTGTTGGGAAGTATAACCTTTGGTGAAAGGTTGAAGGTACTGCTCTCATACGATGGATCCATGTTGCCCTATGATGGCATTATAGGGAGATGGTACATCTACCACTAGAAATTCCACATCTAGACGAATAGGACCGGCTTCGACCTGAACGGTTATGACTCCAAGGGGGTGTACTGCCTGATCACTGAATACGAACAAAGGAATTGAGGTCGGCTTAAGATCTGAATGCTTCAAACTGAGCCTTTGAAATAGCACGGCGTACATTATTTTCGAGGAGCTTCCAGGATCTATGAGCATTCTTCGGACATCGTACTCTTGTATTCAAAGAGTTAGTACCAAGGCATCATTGTGGGGCTGGACTACATCTCGTAGGTCGTCATCGGAGAATGAAATCTCCGTCTTACTATGCCCAGATTTGCTGACCAAACTTGGACCGGAGTCCACTTGGTACACCTCCTTCAAATGCGCGGCCATCTTTCTCTTTGCTCGGACAGACTGGGTTGTGACTTCAGCTGGATTTATTGCCCCATGCACCACGTCTATTACCCCCACAGGTCCTTCATCATCTATAGCTTTTGTAAATTATTTCTGATCTGTGCTCTCTTTACCCCTCTTCGAGCACATATCCTCTACATATTCCTTCAGATGACCACCTCTGACTAGGTCTTCCAGATGTTGCTTGAGCATCCGATTATTTTCTGTTAGATGACCATTTTCTTGATGGTAGGAGTACCATAGGTTAGGGTTCCGGCATCCGGGATCATTGATCATTTTCGGAGGTCTTTTAAAGAACGATTTATCTTTTATTTGAGTGGGGATCCTATATATTTGATCTTTGAAGATCGTATATATTCCCTCGTAGGCTGCTCTTATGGGTTCGGCATGACCCAACCTCCTATCAGCGACCTCACTGAACTCCCTTCGTCTCTTTTTTCTGGAACCTTCATCCGCTGCTCGTATCGTCCTTAGTTCATGTGCTCCCATGTCCTCGTGTAGTTTAATGAATTATTCGATCCTTTCCATCAGATCTCATTGCGTGATCGGGGTTCGCTTAGTCAACGATTGACGAAGCTGACTTTCTTTCGATAGCCCTAATTTGAAGGTAGCTACTTCCCTCCACTTCATTATAGAGACGCCAGTAACGAGCATTGTACTCCTTCAAGCTTTCCGAGCTTTATTTCTTAAGAGAAAGCAACGCTCCAACGTCCTTCGGTTGCTTGGAGTTTGCGACGAAACGGGTGACAAAAGATGCTGCGAGCTCTTGGAAGCTGTGTATCAATCTTGGCTTAAGGTGAGAGAACCACTTTTATGCCAGATCCCCTAAGCTTGAGGGAAATACTCTACACATTAGTGATTTGTTTTTGATCCAAAGTGCCATGGAATGCAGGAAATGTTGGACGTGGTTGGCAGGATCAGAGGTGCCATCATAGATCCCCAGCTTAGGAGATGAGAATCGCCGAGGTTTGAGAACCTTCCAAGTAAGCTCTCCTCCTAATCTCTTAGATTTGTGTTCTTCTAGTCCTAGAGACTTTCTATTTTCATTATTGGGAAGTTTCCTTTTGATTTGATTTGGTTTTGATTTCCAAGGTCTTGTTTTTGGGGTTTTTGTATAGGTTATTGATTTTTGGCTTGAGAGGTGTTTAGTGGCTTGGATTTGCTAACATTGGACCTAAATCATATTTATGCATGTTCTTAATTTTTCATTAATTATTTGAATGGCTTGATTCTTGTTTATGACTTGTTTTATATTGACTTTAAATGCACTAATTAATGTATCTTTCTATCTCATTTTATCTCTTAGAAATGTACATTGATTGTGTTAAAGCTTGAATGGTTACATGTGGATTTCTATGGATGATTTGATGGAAGAATGGATGAGATTGAATGGTGGAACTGTAGTGTTGAATGGGAGTTTTGATTGATGAAATGGAGGAGCTTTTAGCTCAATTTTATTGCAGGGATCTGACCCTTAAAAAAATGAGGAGTGTTTGGAGAAAGAAGGGACTGAAACAACTTCAGATTTCACTGTCCGCAGCAACATCGGTCAGTTTGTTGGCTAACCGACAGTGAACCGACACTCTCTCGGTTCGAAATCCAGAGAGCTGCATTTTCTGAAAAACTTCTGATACTGAAGTGCCGGCTAACCGACAGGTGACCAACACCAGTTCGGTTAGAATTCCAGAGAGTTGTCTCCCCCTGATTTTGATGCTCGATTAGCACGTCGGTTAGCCTTCGGCTAGCTGACAGCCAATCGAGAAGCTGACCGACACTATATTATTTATTTGATTCTTTTTGAAGAATCATATGGGATTATATGAAGGAAGAGAACCCATCATCTTGATCTTGTTAAGGTCTTTTAGACTTGTCAATGTGAGTAAGGGCCCCGAATGTTTTTAATTCTCAAAGAGTACCAAATGTATATTACACCTAACATACGGAACCCTATTTACATTGATTTAAATCTTGGACCTTCAACAATTGGCCCGAAAAATATAGAAATCCATATGTACTTGATTTTATCGAATTTCACTTGTATACTTTAAGTTTCATGTCTTATGACTAGACTTGTTCCGAAAGTATTCTTTTAGCATATTGCTAGCCCGCTTGTGCTGATCCGATTCTAATGTGCTTTTGTGCCTATGGGCACCCCGTCCCGTTATATGTATTCGTTGTTTTGATTTCTCGTATGTGACCTATGAGTCGGCACCACTAAGCTTGGATAACCTTATCGGTTTGATCAACCGATTTGGAGATCCCCGTTCCTTTATACCAGCTGCAGCATGGATCCCGCCTCACTCCGATATACCCGATTCGCTACCGTGGTCCCATATAGCATTATATGTATTTATATTTAATCGTTGACTCTCCTCACCTTGTGTGACTGAGATCAACGTCCCAATGTGCTCTCATCACTTAAGTGAGAGAGGATTTAGCTTCATGTGATTGCCATCTTGCTAGTTCCCAAATCATTGTTACCTTACATATTTTTATTGTATATGTATATCTTTTAAATGATGTATCTTTCTTTTATGAAATTCATTATTTATACAGGTTTCTATATATTTCTAAAGGTATCATTGTTTTAAATTTACTGTTATATCTTTTCACCCACCTGCCAAACCGTCGTGTCTGATCCATTTATTTTGGTACTCAGGTCCCGAACCCATTGCCATTGAGGAGGAGCCTGAGAAGGCAGTTGATGAACCGCAACGAGTAATTGAGTGGCAAGCTGATGATGTCATGTAGACATCTAATCTAGCTTTGAGAAAGACACTTTTTAGGGTTATGATTAACATCTTTTGGGTTTATTTATATAGTTGTATTGGTCTTTTTGACCATTATTTTTGGGGTAATTAAACTAACTGAGCTTTTGTATAAACTTTAATATTTACCTTTGGGAAATGCTAATGATCGTTGCTCACTTTGATACTTTGTCATTATGTTATGAATCGGTCTTGTATATGAAATGAAATGATTGGTATGTTCATGATTTGTTACACGCTTCCGCAATCCTGAATATGTTTATGTGTTTTTGTGAAATGATTTGTATTGCAACCCTCACTACGGAATCCTGTGGGAAATCACGTACACGGATGAAATGTTTTCCTTTAATCGTGTACGCATGGGTCATCTTACTATTGTATTTATCATGGCCACACTACCTTCATCACTAATCACCGTCCCGATCCCGGATTAGGCCCTAGACCCGGTCCGAGGTCGCGACAAACTGGGATCAGAGCGGGACATGTTTCAGGTAATTAAAAGAAACTAGAAATTAAAGGACATGGCGATGATTCGCTAGACTCTCGTTAGATAGAATCGTGTGAGAAATGTGTAACCACCCTGTACTTGATTTTTCTATGCTAACAACTTGTTTTGCAGTGTTATGCGAGCATGCAAACGAGCAGTGAACGGTGATCCAGATGCTAGTAATAGTGATCACACAGGGCCACAGGCAGAAAACTCAGAAAACACAATCATGTAGAATCAATTTCAACAAATGATGCAGGCTATGTTAGATTACCATAGACAGGCAAATGAGAACCAGGCAAGGTTACAGGCTCAAGCACATGAGACTTAGGCCAGATTGCAAGAGCAAATGGCCAAGAAGGATGAAGATCATGCAAGAGACATGGCACAGATGCAGAGACAGTTGTTGGAGGTGTTAGAGAGGAGACCAGAACCAATTCAAGAAGCAGCACCGGGTGTGGTCAACAACAGGCAGAATGATCCCAATGTGTTATATGAGCGCTTCAGGAAGAGGGGCCCAAAAAAGTTCATTGGGATAGAAGATCCAATGTGTAAGACCCCGACCCCCAATTCCTCTGTTTAGTAATGTTTTAATCGTGGTTTAACTTTTTAAGCGAGATTTGAGTTGGTTTGACTTTGTCTTTGAGTTTAACTAGATTTTTCATAGCCTTGAAGATTTTGAAGACCGTTGACTTTAGTTTGACCCGGCTTTGTAATATGTATTTTTATGAGAAATTACTTTTGATTTCTAAAAATTCTAAATTTGTTTTATTTTGACTCATCTCATTAAGTTGGACAACTTTCATGTTTTGACCATTTTGATTTGATGCTCAGAAATCGCGTTTTTCGAGAAAAAGGGCAAAAATGACATTTTCACTAAATCTGCCCATAAATTTTGAAAATTTCAGAATTTGAGGAAAATACAGTTTTTGGAAAGTAAATATTTTGTTGATCGATTTTGTCTTCTTCGTCGATCTCATTCGGGACCCACAAATGTTAGTTTTAGCCTTTGTAAGATTGGGGCCCAGCCCACTTAACCCTTTATAAAGCCTTGGGCTCTTCTTCTTCCCCATTTGTTCTTCTTGCAACCCTAGGCTCAAGAGAGAACCCTCCTCCCAGAACTTTCTCTCTCCTCTTTGAAAGCTCTCTTCTTGAGTGCTAAATGGAGGATTGAGCTCCTAATCCTCTTCTCCTCTCTCTTGGCTTTCCAAAGATGCCATTTTCAAGAGATTTGAGCTAGAGAAGATCCCTCTTTCAAGCCCTTCTTCTTTGTTTGAGCTACCAAAGGTTAGCAATGGCTTTCCAAACTTGAGATCTTTGTTTTCCTCATCATTTAGAGTGTTTTCATCCCTCATGCAAGAGTTTTCCTTGGAGATTTTGCAAAAGATTGATTTTTAGGGTTTTCTTGGGAAACTTTTGGGGGTTTTTGTAGATTAGGAGCTTGAGACCCTAGAGCATTGTATGAAGAGCATCTTAGCTTTCATCTTGGCTTGAGGCAAGTGGATTTCCAATTAATATGATGATTTCATTTATTTTGTTTCATTTCATGATGTTTCATGCTATGTTCTAAGCTTCTTATGTTTCATAGATTTCTTTTGGGTGAATGGAGCAATGTTGTGTGTGATTTCACTTATGATAATGTTTTACAATGAATTGGAAGTTGTCCTCACTTTGGTCATCTTGAAAGTTAGCTTTCTTCATGTTAAGTGTTTGTGTTCAAAACAAAGGAGGAAATCTTTGATTTTAAAAGCATTGTGTTTGTTTTATTGGATTGATTATGGATGGTGATTTGATGATTTGAGGAGGTCAAGAAAGGGCCCAAATAATGGTGAAAATGTGTATGAAAGAATAGGAATGAAAAAGGAAAGAAAAGATCTCAAAAATGAGAAACGGCACCAGCCGAGCCGGACTGGACAGAGCCCAGTCCGCTCGAGCGGACCAGGTTCTGCCTGGTCCTCGCTCGAGTGACCCAGTGGGCCGCTCGAGCGACCTGGGCTCTGTCTGGGCTTCGCTCGAGCGAGCCCAGCCCAGCCCGGGGGCCTGTTCAGGGACTGTTTTTGGTCCGTTTCAAAAATCTATTTTGGCCCATTTGAAAACTGTGTTGGGCCTGTTTCAAGACCTGACTTTGGGTTGTTTCAAGGACTGTTTGGGCCAGGTTTAAAGTTTGTTTTGGGCTTGGCTTAAGGCCAGATTTGGGCCTGATTTAAAGAGATTTGGGTAAATTGTGATACTTGGAAATTTGTGAAATGGGAATGAGAAAAATGAGAGAATGAGCATATGTGAAATTACCCGGGAATCTTTCAAGTCTCAATGCGCACTTTATCATTTAAATGTTGTGGATTTTCATTGGCATCAAACATATTCTTTTATTAATCAATGTTTAAAGGTTAAATGTGCATTGAGATGGTTCCTTGGCAAATCATTAAGTCATTCTACACTATTCCATTCCATTTCAAGTCAGATAATGTATTTGTATTCTTCGGTAAACTAATTTGAATAGCATCAGTGATTTGTTATAAAATCATATGGTTTCCATGTTCGAAAGGACTGATCGCATGATTTTATACAAATTACTTTGATGTGTATTTGAGTGGTTTACCCTGGAAATTCGTATGTTTTCTCTGAATTGAATTGGAAGGAGATTTGAGTGGTTCGCCACATTCATGATTTCATCGATAAGACTATTATTTTGAAAATGAAACCTCGAGGCAAGATGGTGCCAGAGCTTTGTAGTGCATGCCCATGAGCCAAAGAGACTATTATTTCAAAAATAAAACCTCGAGGCAAGATGGGGCCAGAGCTTTGTAGTGTGAGCCCATGAGCCAAAGGGATTATTATGGTTTGAGTTGTATCGGTTTGGGTTTTGAAAACTAAAGGCACCACTATGCTTAGGTCACCTTGTTGGGCTGATCACCCGGCTTGGGATCTTTAATTTGTCTGCTAGCTGCAGTTTGGATTCTGTCTGTACCGACCATGGCAACGGTTTTTATCTGCCGGTCCCACGTGTAGTGGCTAGGGTTCTGATTCTGTTTCCGGTCCCACGTGTAGTGGCTACGGTTCTGTCTGCTCTTGTTACTTCGGTAAGAGGAGAATATAGCTATGCGTGGTTGCCAATGTTTTATCTGTTTATTAATTTGTTTTATGATTCTTGTTTGTTTATCCTCAGTATATTCTTTGAATTTGTTAATGTTTATGAAATCGATCTTTTATCGTATTGTCTATATTATTCAGGATTTTAAATGTATTTCCAATTATTAAATGTTTTACGTAGGCTGTTATCTTTTCAAGATATTTATGCTCCAGAGACTGTTCATTTATTTGCTTTGATATTTATGTTCGGCCTTTCAATCGTTCTATCATGATTTATTGTTATTATTGTTTAGACTCTTTAAATGGATTTACAATGATCCCATAAGGTTTTACGAATGCCCATTTCCACATTACTTGTTTATTTGCTTGCCAGACCGTCGTGTCTGACCCTGTTTGTTTGGTGCCAGTTTCCTCTCATTCTGTTTTTAGGTGTTTGATCGGAGTAGGCGGTGGAGCCGCCGGTCTGACGTGAGAGGCTGCCCATTGATATCATCTAGATGTCAAGTTTGGCACCGGAGTTCGTATCTAAATATTGGGTGTAGTATTTCTGTTTACTTTGATATTTTTGTATGGCTTTGTTAGCCTTTTTCTTGGGATTTGTAATTAAGATACTTGTTAATTGTAATTTGAATATGTGGGAAATAAATAGTCCTGTTACTACCAGCTCAGTATTTTATGAATTATGATCTGTACCAGTCTGCTCATATGATGGCTTTATGATATTGGTTAAGTGAGACACGAAATCCAATGGCCACGGACTTCGGGTCGCAACGCCATGATTAGCTTCTGCGAAAATATATTCTGATCGTGATGGAATTTTATTATCCTCATTCACGCGGATATTGGGATATATAACAAAAGTTTCAAATTAATTCCAAAATTTCGCATTTCGAGATCGGATCACTGCAGGGCCCGGTTTCGGGGTGTGACACAATGACTGCAGACGATTGGCTCGAACATAGGGAGAACATATTTTGAGATCTTCACTTGTACGGGCAGAGAGCGGGTGCAACTTGCAGCATCCATGTTCACCGGTCTAGCAGATATTTGGTGGAAGACGATCAAAGCAGAATATAGGACCATAGCAGATGCAGATGCAGATGCATGGGTTAGCTTCAAGAGGCAGTTTGGAGACAAATATGTACCAGCTCATTATTGACACAAAAAATGTCACTTTGCTTCTTCAACATCAAGAAAACTCCATTATAGGAGTCTCTACCTCCGGACCATCCAGTGAGGAGTCACTCATGTGAAAAGGCAGAAGGCAGCTGAGTTTCAGCAACTCGTGCAAGGGAATTTGACAATCCTCGAATACCTCACCAAACTCGAGAGATTGTCTAGATGTGCTCCAGAGTTGGTAGATACAGTGGAGAAAAAGATAACTAAGTTCCTTGAGGGAATTAACCCGATCATTGAGAGAGACGCTACTGGGGTTGTACCACCCGTCACCTTCGAAGAGACAGTCAAGAGGGCCTATAAGTTTGAAAACTTCCACAATAAAATCATCAGAAATCAAGGAAAGACTCAAGGTCAGCAACAGAACAACCAGCAAAGGAATCTCCAGAGCAACAAGAGACAGAGGCAGGAATAGAATGCACAAAACCCAGTGGTTTGTATCCACTGTGGGAAAAATCATGAGAGTGCCAATTGTCATTTTGTCACGGGAGCATGGTTTAGATATGGTTCTATGAACAACCAAATGAAGGATTGCCCAAGGCCAGATAAATATAATTGACAACAGCAGGGACACAGCGCCAGGCACCACCTCAAAATGCACTAGTGGTCCATAATTAGACTAGGCCACTATGGCAACAGGCACCACAGCAGCAGCAACAACAACAGGCCCGTCAGCAAGGGCAGAATCAGAATCAGAATCAGCGTCCTCAGCAACAGAGCAGGAATGAACAACATGGCAGAAAACAGCAAGCTCAGAACAGGCCACATCAGAGAACACAACTGTATGCTGTCAACAGGGTTGATGCAGAGGCTGCAGGCAATGTAGTGGAAGGTACACTTCTTGTTTGTGGATTTGAGGCTAGGGTTCTGTTTGACCCTGGCTCTACCAATTCTTTCATGTCTCCAAAATTTGCTAAGTTGATAGATATGCATGCTAGAGAGTTGGATTTCATTTTGACTGTGACTACCCCATTAGACAAGGAAGTTATATGTAGGACCTTTTACTCTAGTTGTCCAGTCAAAATAGGAAAAGTAGTGTTGCCAGCAGATCTCATTTTATTGGAGATGTAGGATCTTGATGTCATCCTAGGGATGAATTGGTTAGCAGGATACCATGCTACTATAGATTTTTTCTATAAGACCCTAACTTTTAAGTTAGAGGAGACCCAAGCAGGGGTGTTGTTTCAGGGAGAGAGGAGTAATCCTAGTGCATGGTTTATTTCAGCATTGAAGGTTGATAGACTTCTGAGAATTGATTGTGAAGCCTATTGGGCATTTATCACGGAGGATAAATGGTCCCAAGCGGTGTAAGGGATCCCAATTGTTTGGGAATTACCGGATGTTTTTACGGAGGAGAATCCAGGTTTGCCACCCATAAGAGAGATAGACTTCACTATTGAGTTGTTACCGGGGACCGCTCCGATATCTATTGCACCTTACAGAATGGCTCCGGCAGAATTGGGAGAATTGAAGACATAGTTGCAAGAACTTTTGGACAAAGGTTTTGTGAGACCTAGCATTTCACCGTGGGGAGCACCGATTTTGTTTGTGAAGAAGAAAGATGGTTCCATGAGAATGTGTATTGATTACTGAAGATTGAACCAAGTGACCATCAAGAACAAGTATCATTTGCCTAGGATAGATGAATTGTTTGATCAGTTGCAAGGAGCTACTTACTTTTCGAAAATTGATTTGAGGTCTGGTTACCATCAGCTGAGAGTCAGAGAAGCAGATGTACCGAAGACAGCCTTCCGGACAAGATATGGACACTATGAATTTCTAGTGATGCCATTTGGATAGTCAAATGCACCGGCAGTATTCATGGCATTGATGAATAAGATATTTGCAGAGTATTTGGATCAGTTCACAGTGGTGTTCATCGATGATATCTTAGTGTATTCCAAGACCAAAGAAGAGCATGAAGAACACTTGAGGATAGCACTTCAACTTCTAAGAGAGAACTCGTTGTTTGCAAAGCTTAGTAAATGTGAATTTTGGCTGGACCAAGTCACATTTTTGGGACATATTATCTCCAAAGAAGGATTATCAGTGGACCCGTCCAAGATTGAAGCAGTTATGAATTTGGAAAGACCAAAGAATGCATTGGAGATCAAAAGTTTTCTTGGTTTAGCAGGGTATTACCGGAGGTTTGTACAAGGATTTTAGTCAATTGCATCACCTTTGACGAAGTTGACAAGGAAGAATGCACCTTATGTATGGACAAAGAAGTTTAAAGCTAGTTTTGAAGAGCTGAAGAAGAGATTGACTACAACTCCAGTCCTTACTTTGCCATCGGGGAGCGGCGGTTTCACCATTTTTACTGACGCTTCGAACATTGGACTTGGATGTGTTTTGATGCAAAATGGAAAGGTAGTTGCATATGGATCCCGACAGTTGAAAGATCATGAGAAGAACTATGCAACACATGATCTTGAGTTGGCAACGGTTGTTTTAGCATTGAAGATGTGGAGGCATTACCTCTATGGAGAGAAACTTGAGGTTCACTTTTATCACCGCAGTCTACAGTATTTGTTTTCGCAGAAAGAGTTGAACATGAGGCAGAGAAGATGGATGGAATATATCAAGGACTATGATTTTCCAATCAAGTATCACCCAGAGAAAGCGAATGTAGCTGCAGATGCCTTGAATAGAAAGTCAGTTAGCATGCAAGTCTTCGGGGAACTAATGTTTTTCAGCAGTTCGAGGAAATGGGAGTAGGCTTTCAGCCACTAAGGAAGGGTGTCATGTTGGCAAACATGTCAGTGTCAGAACCTTCCTTCATTCAGAATATCCAAGAGAATAAGTTATAAGACCCATAGTTGGCTAGAGTTTAAGAACATATAGCAGATCGTCCGTATTTTTGTATCGTGGATGGAGTTTTGTACTATCGAGACAGTCTATGTGTACCTAACATAGAGGACTTGAGGAATGATATCATGACAGAGGCTCACAACACTAAGTATTCTATTCATCCGGGCAGTACGGAGATGTATCAGAACTTGAAGGGCAAATTTTGGTGGAATAACATGAAGAGAGATAACAACATTTGTCTCCCGATGTATGGCGTGTCAGTTGATAAAGGCAGAGCATCAGAGGCCTCCAGGGTTGTTACAACCATTAGATATCTCAGAATGAAAATGGGAACACATTACCATGGACTTCATCTCGGGATTACTGAAGACTAGTAGAGGCAATGATGTCATTTGGATCATTGTGGACCGTCTCACTAAGTCAGCTCATTTTCTTCCAATGAGGACTGGGAAGAAGATGCATATGTTACCTTTGGCTCTGTTGTTTGTCACTGAGATTGTCAGTCGACATGGACAGCCAGTTTCCATCACATCTGATAGAGACAGCAGATTCGTCTCGAGATTTTGAAAAACATTGCATAAGTTTATGGGTACGAAGTTACAGTTCATCACAACTTATCACCCACAGACCGATGGTCAGTCAGAGAAGACAATTCAGACACTTGAGGATATGCTCCGAGCTTGTGTGTTAGATTTCAAGACTCAGTGGGATGAAGTACTACCATTGTGGGAGTTCACTTACAGCAACAGTTTCCACTCGAGTATTGGAATGGCGCCTTTCGAGGCATTGTATGGCAGAAAGTGTAGGACACCTGTTTGTTGGGAAGAGGTTGGTACTCGCAACTTTCATGGACCGACTATGGTTAGTGAAACAAGTGACAATGTCAAGTTGATCCAAGAATGTCGCGACCCCGGACCGGGAACTAGGGGAAAAGGAGGATCCGAGTCCGGGATCGGGACAGTGGTGTGGTGATGCCGCGCCACGTGCATCTCTTTGGCTAAACCGCACACGGAATTAAAAGAACATTTATCCGTGCACGTGATTTCCCACAGGGTTCCGCAGTGAGGATTATCTTTACACATCATCTCACATATAACCATATCAAACATATTCTCAAGATTGCGGAAGCGTGTAGCAAACCATATTAATACTATTCCATTCCATAAACAAGACTGATTCATGATTTACATAACCTGGATATCAGAATGAGCAATGATCGTAAGCATATTTCCCCAAAAGTAAATTTAAGTATATTTACAAAATATCATTTGATTAATGCCCCCAAAATAACGGTCAACAAAGACCGTACAACCAATGAAACCAAATAAAGATATCCTAAGTGCCCACAATGTATCGTTCTCAAGGAAAGGCCGAATGTCTACATGACATCATCGGCTTGCCACTCAATCACTCGTTGCGGTTCACCGACCGCCTCCTCCGGCTCCTCCTCAAAGGCAATAAGCTCGGGACCTGAGTACCAAAATAAATGGATCAGACACGACGGTCTGGCAGGTGGGTGAAAAGATATAACAATAATAAAACAATGATACTATGCGAGAGTTTAGAAAACCTGCGTATAATAATGAATTTCATAAGAAATAATGCATCATTTGTTAAACAACAACATGAACGATATAAAACAGTAGAGGTACCAAGGATGAGGAACTGACAAGATGGCAACCCACACAAAGCTACATCCTCTCTCACCGAAGTGAAGAGAGCGCATACCCTAACAGGATCATTGACCTCAGTCACACAAGGTGAGGAGAGACAACGATAAATATTATAATATACATATACATATATACTCTGCGGGACCACGGTAGCGAACCGGGTAAAAACTCTGCACATTCCAGACTGCAGCTGACTATCAGGAGGGGAAGGAACCCCAAGTCGGTGGATCAAACCGACGAGGTCGTCCAAGCTCAGCGGTGCCGACTCATAGGTCAAATACGATAAATCAAATCATATGCATAGTAATAAATGGGGTGCCAAGAGGCACAAATACACATTCATCTCAAGTCGACATATACAGGTTAGCAAAAGCTAAGCACATCTCTTCTAGTACTCTTGGAACAGTCCAGTCATATCATGTGGGTTGAAATCCCAAAATAGGAGTTTGGTTGAAAATCGAATACAAATAGTTTTCCATACCTTCACAGGCTAACAATGGGGTTTCTAGAATTGAATCAGTGCGAATAGGGTCCCGTATGTCAATCATGATGTAATTTTGGTACTCTTTAAGAGTTAAGGACATTCCGGGTCCTTATACACATTGGTCAATCTAGAAAATCTCATAGAATCTCCATGATGCGTTTCCCCTTCTTCCGGACTTCACGTAATGCCTTACAAGTCCCTAAATAACAATGGGGCTCCAAATAATACCTCCCCACTACAACCCTTTGCAATTTACCCAATTCATTCATGGGTGGTTCAATGCCTTCAAATAAGAAGATAAGGGATAGAGCTGAATTGGAATTGAGTGTGGGCTTGGAATGAATCTGGGAAATAGTCCCACAATTCTCCTATTTTACAGTTCATCTCATTTCAGTCCGATCGATCGGGCTATCGATCGGGCTCCTTGGCTGATCGATCGGTCCTGAATTGCTTCCAGTTATTTACAATCCGATCGATCGGACCTGATGGGCGATCGATCGGTCCTGCAAACCCTCTCAGTTATTTACAGTCCGATCGATCGGACCTGATGGGCGATCGATCGGTCCTGTAACGAATCTCAACCCATTTGGTTGAATTCTTCTCTTGTCCAACTCCTATCCATTTCCTTTCTTTCCCCTTCTTCCACACATATCTTCACGAATGATTGGGCTATTCCTTGACCTCATTATCTCATCAACTCATCATTCAAAATCAATAAGACTAAACCATCAACATGATAAATCATTAAAACCATTAATGAAGACAAATCAAGATTTTTGCAGAAAACATGATAAACACATGAGAATCATTTCATCCACTTGCCTTGGGTCCAAATGCAAATCAATTTGAGCTCTAATCACCTCTTAGGCCCCCAATCAGACACCTATGCACAAAACCCCCAAATCCAAACCCTAGATTAACAAAATCCAAGTAAAACAAGACGGAATTTTCCAATAATTGAAATGGAGTTTCCCTAGGGCTAAACAAACAAGATTATAAAACTTTTAGGAAAATCACTTACAAACAAGTTCTTCAAAAGCAAGGTGTTGTCCAAAGGAAGTCTTGGAGTGGGCGGTTTTCTTCAAAAATGGTGTCAAGATGAAGGCCTTGAGATGAGGAAGAAGATTATAGCAACTAATTTTCCATTAGCACTAGCTTAGTGGGGGATTGAAGATGAAAAAGCAAGAAAAGGTAAGGGAAAACCCTTAGGGCTGGGATTTCTCTTCTCCTCTAGGGTTTTTGCCAGAAATGGGAAAAAAATGAAGAAGAAGCTTTTTATATATAGTAATTGGGAGTGGGGCCCACAACTTAAAAGACTTCTCGGGCTCAAAATATGGTTTTCGGTGCTTCGAACGAATTCGACGAAGAAGACAAAGTTGATCGGAAAAATTTCTAGTTTCCAAAAAGTATATATTTTGTACATTTTGGTGACATTGAAATCGGTGTCCAGATTTTGGGTAAAAAGACCATTTTGCCCTCAATTAGTGAAAATCGGGTTTAAGGTCCTCGAATGGAAACGATGTCAACATGAAAGTTGTAGGGATTAACAAGATAAGTCCAATGGGGTTAAAAATACGATTTTTGGAAATCATCGGTAAACCCCCAATCTCACACAATTCGTAACAAGAACCCCCAAAGGGTCCCATAAATAAAAAGGCTCTCCAAATTCCGCAAAGCTATTATAAAAGCTATTCTAATCCCCAACTAATCCAAAACCACTAAACACACTTAAAACTAAAATACAACTTAATCAACTCTAAACGAGGTCTCTCGGGTTGGAGTCTTACATCCTCCACCCCTTAAGACATTTGGTCCTCCAAATGGCAATTGAAACTCACCTCCGGTAGGAGATGTGGGTACTTCTTCTGAACTTGATCCCGTAATTCCCAAGTTGCTTCTTCGGTCCATGATTCTCCCAAAGTACCTTGACCCACTGAATAGTCCGAGTTCTCAATTCTTGTTCCTTGGTGTTAATGATCTGCTTAGGCTTCTCAACATAGGTCGCATCTTCTCGAATTTCTAACGGCTCATAATGGAGTATGTGTAGTCTGTCGGGAACGTACTTCTTCAACATAGACACATGAAAAACATTGTGTACGCCGGAGAGTTCGGGTGGTAAGGCTAACCTGTAAGCCACATCACCAATCCTACTCACAATGTCATACGGTCCAATGTATCTCCTAGACAATTTGCCCTTCTGTCCAAACCTCAAAGTTCCACGAGTAGGTGACACTTTCAAGAAAACCTTATCTCCTTCTTTAAATTGTAAATCCCTTCTGTGAGAGTCTGCATAACTCTTCTGTCTACTCTGAGCCACTTTCAGACGTTCTTGGATCAACTTGATCTTGTCACTCGTCTCACTAACAATGGTCGGTCCATGGAAACTGCGAGTACCAACTTCTTCCCAACAAACAGGTGTTCTACACCTTCTGCCATACAAAGCCTCAAAAGGTGCCATACCGATACTCGAGTGGAAACTGTTGTTGTAAGCGAACTCACACAACGGTAAGGCTTCATCCCACTGAGTCTTGAAATCTAACACACAAGCTCGAAGCATATCCTCAAGTGTCTGAATTGTCCTTTCTGACTGACCATCGGTCTGTGGGTGATAGGCCGTGCTGAACTGTAACTTCGTACCCATAGACTCATGCAATGTCTTCCAAACTCTTGAGACAAATCTGCTGTCTCTATCGGATGTGATGGAAACTGGCTGTCCATGACGACTGACAATCTCTGTGACAAACAACTGTGCCAAAGGTAACATATGCATTTTCTTCCCAGTCTTCATCGGTAGGAAATGAGCTGACTTGGTGAGACGGTCCACTATGACCCAAATAGCATCATTGCCCTTACTAGTCTTCGGTAAACCCGATATGAAGTCCATGGTAATATGCTCCCATTTCCATTCCGGAATCTCTAATGGTCGTAGTAATCCTGGAGGCTTCTGGTGTTCTGCCTTGATCAACTGACATGTCATACAACGAGAGACGAAAGCTGCTATCTCTCTCTTCATGTTATTCCACCAAAATCTGCCCTTCAAATTCTGGTACATCTTCGTACTGCCCGGATGTATGGAATACTTGGTATTGTGAGCCTCAGACATGATATCATTCCTCAAGTCCTCCAAGTTAGGCACACACAGACGGTCTCGGTAATACAAAACTCCATCTACAACACGAAAATCCGGACGATCTGCTAAGTGCTCAGAAATCTTAGCCAACTCTGGGTCTTGTAACTGATTCTCTTTGATCTTCTGAATGAACGAAGGCTCTGACACTGACATGTTTGCTAACATGACACCCTCTCTTAGTGGCTGAAAATCTACTCTCATCTCCTCTAACTGTTGTACAACATAAGTCCCCCGAAGACTCGCCATGCTCACTGACTTTCTGCTCAAGGCATCTGCAACTACATTCGCCTTCCCCGGGTGATACTTGATTGGAAAATCGTAATCCTTGATATATTTCATCCATCTCCTGTGCCTCATGTTCAACTCCTTCTGAGAAAACAAGTACTGTAGACTACGGTGATCGGAGTGAACTTCAAACTTCTCTCCATAGAGGTAGTGTCTCCACATCTTCAAAGCTGAAACAACTGCGGCCAACTCGAGATCATGTGTTGCATAGTTCTTCTCATGATCCTTTAACTGCCGGGATCCATATGCAACTACCTTCCCATTTTGCATCAACACGCATCCAAGTCCAACATTGGAAGCATCGGTAAAAATGGTAAAACCGCCGCTCCCAGATGGCAAAGTAAGGACTGGAGCTGTAGTCAATCTCTTCTTCAGCTCTTGGAAACTAGCCTCACACTTGTCCGTCCAAACATATGGTGCATTCTTCCTTGTCAACTTCGTCAAAGGTGACGCAATCGACGAAAATCCTTGCACAAACCTCCGATAATACCCTGCCAATCCAAGAAAATTCCTGATTTCTGATGCATTCTTTGGTCTATCCCAATTCATGACTGCCTCAATCTTGGACGGGTCCACTGATAATCCTTCCTTAGAGATAATATGACCCAAAAATGTGACTTGGTCCAACCAAAATTCACACTTACTAAGTTTTGCAAACAACTGATTCTCCCTCAAAAGCTGGAGTGTTATCCTCAAATGTTCTTCGTGCTCTTCTTTGGTCTTGGAATACACTAAAATATCATCAATAAACACCACTGTAAACTGATCCAAATACTCCACAAATATTTTGTTCATCAATGCCATGAAAACTGCCGGTGCATTAGTCAAACCAAATGGCATCACTAGAAACTCATAGTGTCCATATCTTGTCCGAAAGGCTGTTTTTGGTACATCTGAATCTCTAACTCTCAACTGATGGTAGCCTGACCTCAAATCAATCTTCGAAAAATAAACAGCTCCTTGCAACTGATCAAACAATTCATCTATCCTTGGCAAGGGATATTTGTTTTTGATGGTCACTTGGTTCAATCTTCTATAGTCAACACACATTCTCATGGAACCATCCTTCTTCTTCACAAAAAAAACTGGTGCTCCCACGGTGACACACTAGGTCTCACAAAAACCTTTGTTCAAAAGTTCTTGCAATTGCATCTTCAACTCTCCCAATTCTGCCGGGGCCATTCTGTAAGGTGCGATAGATATCGGAGCAGCCCCCGGTAACAACTCAATAGTGAAGTCTATCTCTCTAATGGGTGGCAATCCTGGTATCTCCTCCGGGAAACATCTGGAAATTCACAAACAATTGGGATCTCCTCCACCCCTTGGGACCGTTTATCCTCCGTGATAAACGCCAAATAACCCTCACAACCACTTTTTATAAGCCTATCAGCCTTCAACGCTGAAATAAACCCTGCACCAGAACTACTCCTCTCTCCCTGAAACAACACCCCTGCTTGGGTCTCCTCTAACTTAAAAGTTAGGGTTTTAATGGAAACAATCCATCGTAGCATGGTTACCCTGCTAACCAATCCATCCCTAGGATGACATCAAAATCCTGCATCTCTAATAAAATGAGATCTGCCGGTAATATTACTTCTCCTATCATGACTGGACAACTAGGGTAAAAAGTTCTACAAACAACTTCCTTACCTAAAGGGGTAGTCACAGTCAGAATGAAACTCAACTCACTAGCATGTATATCAATCAACTTAGCAAATTTTGGAGATAGGAATGAGTGAGTAGAGCCAGGGTCAAACAAAACCTTAGCATCAAAACCACAGACGAGAAGTGTACCTTCCACTACATTGCCTTCAGCCTCTGCATCAGCTCTATTGACAGCATAGAGTTGTGCCCTTTATTGTGGCCTGTTCTGTCCTTGCTGTTGCCTGCCTTGTGGTGCATTCCTATTCTGATTCTGAGGACGCTGATTCTGATTTGGATTCTGCCCTTGCTGACGGGCCGGTTGTTGCTGTTGTTGCTGTGGCCTAAATTGTTGTTGAGGTGCCTGTTGTTGTAGTGGCCTTGCTTGATTCTGAACCACTAACGCATTCTGAGGTGGTGCCTGACATTGTACTCCCTGCTGCTGTCTATTCTGTCTATCTGGCCTTGGGCAATCCCTCATCTGGTGGTCCAATGAACCACATCTAAAACATGCCCCTGTGATAGAACGACATTGGGCATTCCCATGATATTTTCCACAATGGATACAAACTCCTTGATTCTGTGCATTCTGCTCTTGTCTTGGCCTCTTGTTCTGATTGTTTCTTTGTTGATAGTTCTGCTGCTGGCCTTGACCCTTTCCTTGGTTCTTGACGATCTTGTTGTGGAAGTTCTCAAATTTGTATGCTCTCTTGACAGCTTCTTCAAAGGTAACGGGTGGTACAACCCCGGTAGCATCCCTCTCAATAATCGGGTGAAGTCCCTCAAGGAACTTGGTTATCTTCTTCTCCTCTGTGTCTACTAACTCCGGTGCATACCTTGACAATCTCTCAAATTTGGTGAGGTATTCGAGGACTGTCATGTTTCCTTGCACAAGTTGCTGAAATTCTACTGCCTTTGCCTCTTGACATGTGTAGGTACATATTTCTCTCCAAACTGTCTCTTGAAACTAGCCCAAGCTTCTGCATCAGCCATTGTCCTGTATTCTGCCTTGACGGTCTTCCACCATATTCTGCTATGCCCGTGAAAATAGAGGCTGCAAGCTGTACTTGTTCTACACCCGTACATATGAAGATCTCAAATATGTTTTCGGTGTGCTCAAGCCAATCATCTGCTGCCATTGGATCCTCAGTCCCCAAAAATTCTTTCGGTCCTCTCTTCCTGAACCGCTCATACAACACATTAGGATCATTCCCTCTAATATTCACCGGACCAGGTGGTGCAACTGGGATTGGTTCCGGTCTCCTCTCCAATATCCCCAACAACTGTGCCTGCATTTGAGCTATCTCCCTAGCATGATCCTCGTCTTTCTTAAGCATCTGTTCTTGCAATCTGGTCTGTGTCTCATATGCTTGTGTTTGGAGCCTAGCCTGATTCTCATTGGCCTGGCATTGTTGGTCTATCATAGCCTGCATCATCTGTTGGAATTGGTTCTGCATGTTGTTGTCTTGTGGTTCCTCTCCAATAGGCTCTGTATTCTCACTGTTACTGGCAACGTGATTACTGTTTGCAGTTCTTTTGCGAGGTGGCATAACGCTGCAAAACAAATTGTTAGCACATATAAATCAAGTACAGGGTGGTCACACATTGCTCACACGATTCTATCTAACGAATCCTCGCCACGTACTTAAGATTTCTAGTTTCTTTTAATTGCCTGAAACATGTCCCGCTCTGATACCAGTCCTGTCGCGACCCCCGGACCGGGAACTAGGGGAAAAGGAGGATCCGAGTCCGGGATCGGGACAGTGGTGTGGTGATGCCGCGCCACGTGCATCTCTTTGGCTAAACCGCACACGGAATTAAAAGAACATTTATCCGTGCACGTGATTTCCCACAGGGTTCCGCGGTGAGGATTATCTTTACACATCATCTCACATATAACCATATCAAACATATTCTCAAGATTGCGGAAGCGTGTAGCAAACCATATTAATACTATTCCATTCCATAAACAAGACTGATTCATGATTTACATAACTGGATATCAGAATGAGCAATGATCGTAAGCATATTTCCCCAAAAGTAAATTTAAGTATATTTACAAAATATCATTTGATTAATGCCCCAAAATAACGGTCAACAAAGACCGTACAACCAAATGAAACCAAAATAAAGATATCCTAAGTGCCCACAATGTATCGTTCTCAAGGCAAGGCCGAATGTCTACATGACATCATCGGCTTGCCACTCAATCACTCGTTGCGGTTCACCGACCGCCTCCTCCGGCTCCTCCTCAAAGGCAATAAGCTCGGGACCTGAGTACCAAAATAAATGGATCAGACACGACGGTCTGGCAGGTGGGTGAAAAGATATAACAATAATACTATGCGAGAGTTTAGAAACCCTGCGTATAAATAATGAATTTCATAAGAAATAATGCATCATTTGTTAAACAACAACATGAACGATATAAAACAGTAGAGGTACCAAGGATGAGGAACTGACAAGATGGCAACCCACACAAAGCTACATCCTCTCTCACCGAAGTGAAGAGAGCGCATACCCTAACAGGATCATTGACCTCAGTCACACAAGGTGAGGAGAGACAACGATAAATATTATAATATACATATACATATATACTCTGCGGGACCACGGTAGCGAACCGGGTAAAAACTCTGCACATTCCAGACTGCAGCTGACTATCAGGAGGGGAAGGAACCCCAAGTCGGTGGATCAAACCGACGAGGTCGTCCAAGCTCAGTGGTGCCGACTCATAGGTCAAATACGATAAATCAAATCATATGCATAGTAATAAACGGGGTGCCAAGAGGCACAAACACACATTCATCTCAAGTCGACATATACAGGTTAGCAAAAGCTAAGCACATCTCTTCTAGTACTCTTGGAACAGTCCAGTCATATCATGTGGGTTGAAATCCCAAAATAGGAGTTTGGTTGAAAATCGAATACAAATAGTTTTCCATACCTTCACAGGCTAACAATGGGGTTTCTAGAATTGAATCAGTGCGAATAGGGTCCCGTATGTCAATCATGATGTAATTTTGGTACTCTTTAAGAGTTAAGGACATTCCGGGTCCTTATACACATTGGTCAATCTAGAAAATCTCATAGAATCTCCATGATGCGTTTCCCCTTCCTCCGGACTTCACGTAATGCCTTACAAGTCCCTAAATAACAATGGGGCTCCAAATAATACCTCCCCACTACAACCCTTTGTAATTTACCCAATTCATTCATGGGTGGTTCAATGCCTTCAAATAAGAAGATAAGGGATAGGGCTGAATTGGACTTGAGTGTGGGCTTGGAATGAATCTGGGAAATAGTCCCACAATTCTCTTATTTTACAGTTCATCTCATTTCAGTCCGATCGATCGGGCTCCTTGGCCGATCGATCGGTCCTGAATTGCTTCCAGTTATTTACAGTCCGATCGATCGGACCTGATGGGCGATCGATCGGTCCTGCAAACCCTCTCAGTTATTTACAGTCCGATCGATCGGACCTGATGGGCGATCGATCGGTCCTGTAACGAATCTCAACCCATTTGGTTGAATTCTTCTCTTGTCCAACTCCTATCCATTTCCTTTCTTTCCCCTTCTTCCACACAAATCTTCACGAATGATTAGGCTATTCCTTGACCTCATTATCTCATCAACTCATCATTCAAAATCAATAAGACTAAACCATCAACATGATAAATCATTAAAACCATTAATGAAGACAAATCAAGATTTTTGCAGAAAACATGATAAACACATGAGAATCATTTCATCCACTTGCCTTGGGTCCAAATGCAAATCAATTTGAGCTCTAATCACCTCTTAGGCCCCCAATCAGACACCTATGCACAAAACCCCCAAATCCAAACCCTAGATTAACAAAATCCAAGTAAAACAAGACGGAATTTTCCAATAATTGAAATGGAGTTTCCCTAGGGCTAAACAAACAAGATTATAAAACTTTTAGGAAAATCACTTACAAACAAGTTCTTCAAAAAGCAAGGTGTTGTCCAAAGGAAGTCTTGGAGTGGGCGGTTTTCTTCAAAAATGGTGTCAAGATGAAGGCCTTGAGATGAGGAAGAAGATTATAGCAACTAATTTTCCATTAGCACTAGCTTAGTGGGGGATTGAAGATGAAGAAGCAAGAAAAGGTAAGGGAAAACCCTTAGGGCTGGGATTTCTCTTCTCCTCTAGGGTTTTTGCCAGAAATGGGAAAAAAATGAAGAAGAAGCTTTCTATATATAGTAAGTGGGAGTGGGGCCCACAACTTAAAAGACTTCTCGGGCTCAAAATATGGTTTTCGGTGCTTCGAACGAATTCGACGAAGAAGACAAAGTTGATCGGCAAAATTTCTAGTTTCCAAAAAGTATATATTTTGTACATTTTGGTGACATTGAAATCGGTGTCCAGATTTTGGGTAAAAAGACCATTTTGCCCTCAATTAGTGAAAAATCGGGTTTAAGGTCCTCGAATGGAAACGATGTCAACATGAAAGTTGTAGGGATTAACAAGATAAGTCCAATGGGGTTAAAAACATGATTTTTGGAAATCATCGGTAAACCCCCAATCTCACACAATTCGTAACAAGAACCCCCAAAGGGTCCCATAAATAAAAAGGCTCTCCAAATTCCCCAAAGCTATTATAAAAGCTATTCTAATCCCCAACTAATCCAAAACCACTAAACACACTTAAAACTAAAACACAACTTAATCAACTCTAAACGAGGTCTCTCAGGTTGGAGTCTTACAAAGAACGTCTGAAAGTAGCCCGGAGTAGACAGAAGAGCTATGCTGTAAGATCCCGACCCCAGTTCTTTTGTTTAGCATTGTTTTAATCATGGTTTAGCTTTTTAAGCGAGATTTGATTTAGTTTGACCGCGTATTTTAGTTTGACTAGATTTTTCCTTAGTCTTTGAGATTTTGTAGACCGTTGACTTTAGTTTGACCCGGTCCCTTATGATTTGTATTTTTATGAGAAATTACTTTTCATTTCTAAAAATGCTGGATTTGACATATTTCGACTCATTTGATGAAGTTTAACAACTTTCATGTTTTGATCATTTCGATTTGATACTCAGAAATCACATTTTTCGAGGAAAATGGGCAAAAATGACATTTTCACTAAATCTGTCCATGAATTTCGAAAATTTCAGAATTTGGGGAAAATATACTTTTTGGAAACTAGATATTTCGATGATCATTTTTGTCTTCTTCGTCGTTTTCGTTCGGGGCCCGCAAATATTAGTTTCAGCCTTGTGAAGATTAGGGGCCCATGGGGCCCAGCCCATTTGTTCTATAAAACCACCATGGGTTCCCTTCTTTCCCTCATTCTTCTTCTTTTCCTGCAACAAAGGGGGAGTTAGGGTTTCTCCCAGCCACCTTTCTCTCTCCTCATGTACCTCTTGTTCTTTGATGCTAAATGGAGGAATGAGCTCCTCATCTTCTTCCCCATCTTTCAAGCTTCCCTTAGATGCCATTTTTGAGATGTTTGTGCTAGAGAAGACCCATCTTTCAAGCTCTTCTTCTTGTTTGGGACACCCAAAGGTTAGCAATGGTCTTCTTTGCTTGAGATTCTTGTTTTCCTCTCCATTGGAGTGTTTTAAACCCAATTGCTAGGGTTTTCCTTGGAGGTTTACCAATCTTAACATTTTAGGGTTTTCTTGGGAAAATTTTGGGGTTTTTGTAGATTTGAAGCTTGAGGCTCTAAGGCATGGTTTGGAGAGTGATTTTGCTCATATCTTGGCTAGAGGCAAGTGAAATTTTCAATTAATATGATGTTTGTAGGTTTCTTGTTTGGTTCCATGGTTTTTCCTCATGTTGTTCTAATCCTTTATTAATTATGGATTTACTTTGAATGAATGAAGCAAGGTTATATTGATTTTCATTTATGTTGCTATTGTACAATGAGTTGGGAATTTGGTTTTCACTTTAGTCATCTTGAAAAATTAGTCTTCCTTGTGTGTTAAGCATGGTGTCCAATGAAAGGGAGAAAACTTTGATCTTTGAAAAAGTGTTGTGTTTGATCAATTGGTTGGATCATGGATGGTGATTTGAGGAGTTTAGAAGGTCAAGAAAGGGTCCAAAGTATTGTGGAATTTTGTATGGAAGGAAAGGAAAGAAAAATCAGAAAAAAAAAATGCAAAGAAATGGAAAATCTGCACTGCCGGGCTGGACTGGGCAGGCCCAGTCCGCTCGAGCGACCCACTGGGCCGCTCGAGCGGACCAGGCACTGCCTGGCCCTCGCTCGAGCGACCCAGCTACTGTCTGGGTCCGCTCGAGTGGACCTGGTTCGCTCGAGCGAGGCCCAGCTCAGTCTGGGTCTGGTTTTGGGCCCGTGATTGGATTGTTTGTGGGCCAGATTTTTAGGGGCTTCCTTGGGCCTGATTCAAATCAGTCTTTGGGCCATTTTAAGACCTGATGTTGGGTCATTTTAGGGCCTGACAGTGGGTTGTTTTAAAATCTGTTTGTGGGCCTGGTTCAGGTCTAGTTTTGGGTTGTTTTAAAAATCTGTTTGTGGGCCTGGTTCAGGTCTAGTTTTGGGCTGATTTAAAAATCTGTTTTGTGGGCAATTCAAGTTCGGTTTTGGGCTGTTTTCAAAACCTGTTTTGTAGGTCATTCAAAGACTAGTTTGGATTAGTTTTTAAGAATTTGTTTGTGAGATATTCAAGGATTAGTTTTGGACCGTTTTAAAACTTGTTTTGTAGGCTTGATTAAGGTTGGTTTTTGGATTATCATTAAGGACTATTGGACTTGGATTAAGGCCAACTATAGGCCTGTTTTAAAGAGTTTGGATTTTCTCGTAATACTTGGAAAGTTTGTGAAATGGGAATGGGATCATGGTGAGAATGAATGTATGTGGAATTACCCGGGAACCTTCCGTGTCTCAATGCGCACTTTATCATTTAAACATTATGAATTTTCATTGGCATCAAACACACTCTCTATCAATCAATGTTTAAAGGTTAAATGTGCATTGAGATGGTTCCTTGGTAAGTCATTAAGTCATTCTCCACTGTCCATTCCATTTCAAGTCAGACTACGTATTTGTGTTTGTATTTGTATTTGTATTCTTGGGTAAACTAATTTGAATATCATCAGTGATTTGCTATAAAATCATGTGTCTTCCCATGTTCGAAAGGGTTGATCGTATGATTTTATACAAATCACTTTGATGTATATTTGAACGGTTTATCATGGATATTCGTATGTTTCTCCGATTCGATTTGAAAAGAGATTTAGAGTATGTTCGTCACATTCGGGATTTCTTCGATAAGACTATTGTTTTGACAACACTAGTATTTGAAAATGAAAACCTCGAGGCAAGACGGGGCCAGAGCTATGTGGTGCGAGCCCATGAGCCAAAGAGGCTATGATTCCGAAAACAAAACCCTGAGGCAAGACGGGGCCAGAGCTATGTGGTGTGAGCCCCTGAGCCAAAGGGATTAGTATTATGTTAGATTTGTATCGTTTGAGTTTGAAAACTAAAGGCACCACTAGGCTTAGGTCACCTTGTCGGGCTGATCACCCGGCTTGGGATCTTTAATTTGTCCGCCAGCTGCAGCTTGGATTCTGTCTGTACCGACCATGGCAACGGTAACTATCTGCCGGTCTCATTTGTATGGCTACGGTTCTGATTTTTGATCTGCCGGTCCCATTTGTATGGCTACGGTGCTGATCCTATTTTTAGTACCACGTTCAGTGGCTACGCTCTGTCTGCTCTTATTACTTCGGTAATAGGAGGATTTAGCTAATTGTGGTCGCCTAGGTTTTTTCTGCACAGTACTTTAGTTTACGATTCTTGTGGGTTATGCTTTTTATGCTTTGATTTGGTTCTTGTTTACTATATCGACCATTTTTCATATTGTCGCTATTATTTAGGATTTGAAATGTATTTCCGACTATTAAATGTTTTATTAGACTATTTATCCGGTTTTACGATGATTTTATCAGGTTTTATGTATGTTCCTTTTGTTCATATTATTTGTTTATTTGCTTGCCAGACCGTCGTGTCTGACCCTTTTTGTTTGGTGCCAGTCTCTTCTTTTCTGTTTGTAGGTGTTTGATCAGAGGAGGCGGTGGGACCGCTGGTCTGACGTGAGAGGCTGCCCTTTGATATCATTTAGATGTCAAGTTTGGCACCGAAGTTCGTGTTTAAACATTGGGGGTAGTATTTCTGTCCAGTTGGATATTTTTGTGTGGCTTTATCAGCCTTTTTCTTTGGGTTTGTAATTAAGACATTTGTTAATTGTAACTTGAATATGTGGGAATTAATTAGTTTGTTACTACCAGCTCAGTGTGCTCTAATGTATGATTTATGCCAGTCTGTTCATGATGGCTTTATGGAATTGGTTGCGTGCGACACGGAACCCGATGGCCACAGATTCCGAGTCGTAACACCATGATTAGCTTCCGCGAAAATATACTCTGATTGTGATGAGATTTGTTTGTCCTCATTCACGCGGATCTTGGGAAACATAATAAAAGTTTCAAATTTATTCCAAAATTTCGCACCCCGAGATCGGTTCGCTGCAGGTCCCGGTCTCGGGGCGTGACAGGTTTGGTATCAGAGCTGGTTAGTTTCTAGGAAATAAAATACTCTAGAGACATTAAGACGTGTGGTGAGGATTCGTTAGATTGTGTCGATTTGTTTTCTCATGTCTTTGTTTCGTTGGATTGAGTCGGCTTTTCTTTCAGTTCGGGAGATTTTGCTTGTCTTTTCTTTTAGTTCTGTTGTTAGGAGATTTGGATGGCCAAATTTCCTCCTTAGTGGTGGAGAATTTTTAAAATCTCCATACTCTTGTCTAGTGTCTTTTGTCTATGCTTGCGTCGGAGACTGAGAACCTCTGGATTTAGTATGTTGTTTTCGGAGAACCTCAGCAGATTTTCAGCCTTCAACATCTTCATTGTGGTTAATGAGAGAAGACATGTGTGTTTGCCCGCCAGAGTTGGACTTGAGCATTATTCGAAGACCCCCTTTCAGTTAATTGGAGATCGTCATGCAGCGTACCAAGGTGAGTAAATGTGGATTATTGGGTGAACTCAGACCATTTTTCCAAGATGAAGGACTGCAAGAGGCGTATCAATTATTGATTTTAGGAAGGGAGAAGTGATCTTAGTTAGTAAGATTAGGAGTGGTGCAAGAAACTCAGGGATTTCCCCGGATTCGACGAGCATGGTCATGGTTTTGGTTGAGAATTTCTGTAACTTGCAGCTTAGCTAGTGTAGTTGGTTCAGCAGGGATGCCAAGTGGATGGTTCGTTGTGGTCAAGATAACTTTCGGCAATAGTGGAAATGTTGGGAATTTCACCGACTTATAGGGTATTGGATTGGACAACGTGCAGATGCAAGGGAATACCTCAGTTTTGGTGATGTCTCTTTTCTTAGTAAAAATGATTTTCATGATATTTTCATCTTTGTTATGTTTTCATTACTATCTATGATTTATTCTTGTAGTGTTTAAACAATGGATTTATGTTTCTTCTTTGAGGCTTATTTTGAAATAAAACTATGTTATTATACTCTTTTCATGAGTCACATGATTTTGTTTTCAAGATTGGTCTTTAAAAGCATGTAACTCAAAATTGTGTTTCTTTCTCAAAGAGTAGTGTGAGATTTCTATTTCATTGAGTTGTTTTCTTTGGCTTTGCAAAATGAATTTCCTAAGGGTTTTGTGTTTAGATTATATACCGGCTTCTACTATGTTTTAAAGTTATGAGATTTATCTAAGTAATTGTTTTAGTCATCATGTTTAAGATTTTAAGATTTGTTTCGCATTGGATGGATGAGTTGTAATAGTTTTTGGCTGGAGTTGGGTAGTGTGTGAATTGAAGGATTGATGGATGTCAGCACGTATACTGGTTCAGTTGGAGACAAAGTAAGATGTATGAGAGGTATCAGGTAAGAGATCAAGAGCAGCAAGTAGATAGAATCAGATGTGGGCAAGAATTCAGAGTGTATCACAGAAAGATTAGAATTTGGAGTTGTGATTTCGGAATGAAGAAGGATTGACGGTACTCTTAGAAGCCAGAGTCTGAATGGTACAGTGTAAGTACGTATTTGGAATTCCAGGAATTTTGAAGATGAAGATTTTTCAGAGAAAACATGTCTACGATCACATCTTTGTACAAGCATCAGGAGCACCGTATACAGTTTTGTAGGACTTAAGGCACAGAATTCCAAGTGATAGAAAGAGATAGAACTCACAGTTTCTTGAACCAACAGTGACTGATGAGATAAGTAAAAGAAATGATCCAGTGCAGGAACGACAGATGACACCAAGGATGGCTAGAAGGATTATTGAACTCTAGTTTGGTCAGAGGAGTATGTTTGGACAGATATGTGGAATAGTGTGAAGCCTTCAACCGAATCAGAATGCTGTTTGCAGGCGCATCTCAACGTCAGATTTGAGAAGAGGATCTCTCAGTCACCAAGGTCTAGCATAGGTTGTCAGTGTTTTCGTTTGTCTTTTGGGTTTTTTATTTTGATTTGGTTTAAGCCATTTGGAGGACCAAATGGGTTCTAAGGGGGGGAGGATGTAAGATCCCGACCCCAGTTCTTTTGTTTAGCATTGTTTTAATCGTGGTTTAGCTTTTTAAGCGAGATTTGATTTAGTTTGACCGCGTATTTGAGTTTGACTAGATTTTTCCTTAGTCTTTGAGATTTTGTAGACCGTTGACTTTAGTTTGACCCGGTCCCTTATGATTTGTATTTTTATGAGAAATTACTTTTCATTTCTAAAAATGCTGGATTTGACATATTTCGACTCATTTGATGAAGTTTAACAACTTTCATGTTTTGATCATTTCGATTTGATACTCAGAAATCACGTTTTTCGAGGGAAAATGGGCAAAAATGACATTTTCACTAAATCTGTCCATGAATTTCGAAAATTTCAGAATTTGGGGAAAATATACTTTTTGGAAACTAGATATTTCGATGATCATTTTTTGTCTTCTTCGTCGTTTTCGTTCGGGGCCCGCAAATATTAGTTTCAGCCTTGTGAAGATTAGGGGCCCATGGGGCCCAGCCCATTTGTTCTATAAAACCACCATGGGTTCCCTTCTTTCCCTCATTCTTCTTCTTTTCCTGCAACAAAGGGGGAGTTAGGGTTTCTCCCAGCCACCTTTCTCTCTCCTCATGTACCTCTTGTTCTTTGATGCTAAATGGAGGAATGAGCTCCTCATCTTCTTCCCCATCTTTCAAGCTTCCCTTAGATGCCATTTTTGAGATGTTTGTGCTAGAGAAGACCCATCTTTCAAGCTCTTCTTCTTGTTTGGGACACCCAAAGGTTAGCAATGGTCTTCTTTGCTTGAGATTCTTGTTTTCCTCTCCATTTGGAGTGTTTTAAACCCAATTGCTAGGGTTTTCCTTGGAGGTTTACCAATCTTAACATTTTAGGGTTTTCTTGGGAAAATTTTGGGGTTTTTGTAGATTTGAAGCTTAAGGCTCTAAGGCATGGTTTGGAGAGTGATTTGGCTCATATCTTGGCTAGAGGCAAGTGAAATTTTCAATTAATATGATGTTTGTAGGTTTCTTGTTTGGTTCCATGGTTTTTCCTCGTGTTGTTCTAATCCTTTATTAATTATGGATTTACTTTGAATGAATGAAGCAAGGTTATATTGATTTTCACTTATGTTGCTATTGTACAATGAGTTGGGAATTTGGTTTTCACTTTAGTCATCTTGAAAAATTAGTCTTCCTTGTGTGTTAAGCATGGTGTCCAATGAAAGGGAGAAAACTTTGATCTTTGAAAAGTGTTGTGTTTGATCAATTGGTTGGATCATGGATGGTGATTTGAGGAGTTTAGAAGGTCAAGAAAGGGCCCAAAGTATTGTGGAATTTTGTATGGAAGGAAAGGAAAGAAAAATCAGAAAAAAAAAATGCAAAGAAATGGAAAATCTGCACTGCCGGGCTGGACTGGGCAGGCCCAGTCCGCTCGAGCGACCCACTGGGCCGCTCGAGCGGACCAGGCACTGCCTGGCCCTCGCTCGAGCGACCCACTGGGCCGCTCGAGCGACCCAGCTACTGTCTGGGTCCGCTCGAGCGGACCTGGTTCGCTCGAGCGAGGCCCAGCTCAGTCTGGGTCTGGTTTTGGGCCCGTGATTGGATTGTTTGTGGGCCAGATTTTTAGGGGCTTCCTTGGGCCTGATTCAAATCAGTCTTTGGGCCATTTTAAGACCTGATGTTGGGTCATTTTAGGGCCTGACAGTGGGTTGTTTTAAAATCTGTTTGTGGGCCTGGTTCAGGTCTAGTTTTGGGTTGTTTTAAAAATCTGTTTGTGGGCCTGGTTCAGGTCTAGTTTTGGGCTGATTTAAAAATCTGTTTTGTGGGCAATTCAAGTTCGGTTTTGGGCTGTTTTCAAAACCTGTTTTGTAGGTCATTCAAAGACTAGTTTGGATTAGTTTTTAAGAATTTGTTTGTGAGATATTCAAGGATTAGTTTTGGACCGTTTTAAAACTTGTTTTGTAGGCTTGATTAAGGTTGGTTTTTGGATTATCATTAAGGACTATTGGACTTGGATTAAGGCCAACTATAGGCCTGTTTTAAAGAGTTTGGATTTTCTCGTAATACTTGGAAAGTTTGTGAAATGGGAATGGGATCATGGTGAGAATGAATGTATGTGGAATTACCCGGGAACCTTCCGTGTCTCAATGCGCACTTTATCATTTAAACATTATGAATTTTCATTGGCATCAAACACACTCTCTATCAATCAATGTTTAAAGGTTAAATGTGCATTGAGATGGTTCCTTGGTAAGTCATTAAGTCATTCTCCACTGTCCATTCCATTTCAAGTCAGACTACGTATTTGTGTTTGTATTTGTATTTGTATTCTTGGGTAAACTAATTTGAATATCATCGGTGATTTGCTATAAAATCATGTGTCTTCCCATGTTCGAAAGGGTTGATCGTATGATTTTATACAAATCACTTTGATGTATATTTGAACGGTTTATCATGGATATTCGTATGTTTCTCCGATTCGATTTGAAAAGAGATTTAGAGTATGTTCGTCACATTCGGGATTTCTTCGATAAGACTATTGTCTTGACAACACCAGTATTTGAAAATGAAAACCTCGAGGCAAGACGGGGCCAGAGCTATGTGGTGCGAGCCCATGAGCCAAAGAGGCTATGATTCCGAAAACAAAACCCTGAGGCAAGACGGGGCCAGAGCTATGTGGTGTGAGCCCCTGAGCCAAATGGATTAGTATTATGTTAGATTTGTATCGTTTGAGTTTGAAAACTAAAGGCACCACTAGGCTTAGGTCACCTTGTCGGGCTGATCACCCGGCTTGGGATCTTTAATTTGTCCGCCAGCTGCAGCTTGGATTCTGTCTGTACCGACCATGGCAACGGTAACTATCTGCCGGTCCCATTTGTATGGCTACGGTTCTGATTTTTGATCTGCCGGTCCCATTTGTATGGCTACGGTGCGGACCTATTTTTAGTACCACGTTCAGTGGCTACGCTCTGTCTGCTCTTATTACTTCGGTAATAGGAGGATTTAGCTAATTGTGGTCGCCTAGGTTTTTTCTGCACAGTACTTAGTTTACGATTCTTTGTGGGTTATGCTTTTTATGCTTTGATTTGGTTCTTGTTTACTATATCGACCATTTTTCATATTGTCGCTATTATTCAGGATTTGAAATGTATTTCCGACTATTAAATGTTTTATTAGACTATTTATCCGGTTTTACGATGATTTCATCAGGTTTTATGTATGTTCCTTTTGTTCATATTATTTGTTTATTTGCTTGCCAGACCGTCGTGTCTGACCCTTTTGTTTGGTGCCAGTCTCTTCTTTTCTGTTTGTAGGTGTTTGATCAGAGGAGGCGGTGGGACCGCTGGTCTGACGTGAGAGGCTGCCCTTTGATATCATTTAGATGTCAAGTTTGGCACCGAAGTTCGTGTTTAAACATTGGGGTAGTATTTCTGTCCAGTTGGATATTTTTGTGTGGCTTTATCAGCCTTTTTCTTTGGGTTTGTAATTAAGACATTTGTTAATTGTAACTTGAATATGTGGGAATTAATTAGTTTGTTACTACCAGCTCAGTGTGCTCTGATGTATGATTTATGCCAGTCTGTTCATGATGGCTTTATGGAATTGGTTGCGTGCGACACGAAACCCGATGGCCACGGATTCCGAGTCGTAACACCATGATTAGCTTCCGCGAAAAATATACTCTGATTGTGATGAGATTTGTTTGTCCTCATTCACGCGGATCTTGGGAAACATAATAAAAGTTTCAAATTTATTCCAAAATTTCGCACCTCGAGATCGGTTCGCTGCAGGTCCCGGTCTCGGGGCGTGACATATGCAGATTCTCACAGAAAAGATTTACAGTTCAAGGAAGGAGATAAGGTTTTCTTGAAAGTGTCACCTACTCGTGGGACTTTGAGGTTTGGACAGAAGGGCAAGTTATCTCGGAGATACATCGGACCATATGATATCATGAGTAAAGTTGGTGAAGTGGCTTACAGATTAGCCTTACCACCCGAACTCTCCGGCGTACACAATGTCTTCTATGTATCCATGTTGAAGAAGTACGTCCCCGATAGATTGCATATACTCCGCTATGAGCCGTTAGAAATCCGAGAAGATGCTACATATGTTGAGAAGCCTAAGCAAATTATTGACACCAAGGAACAAGAGTTGAGAACATGCACTATTCAATGGGTCAAAGTGCTTTGGGAGAATCATGGACTGGAAGAAGCAACATGAGAACTATGGGATCAAGTTCAGAAGAAGTATCCATATCTATTACCGGAGGTGAGTTTTAATTTCCATTTGGAGGACCAAATGTCCTAAGGGGTGGAAGATGTAAGACCCCGAACCGAGAGACCTCGATTAGTATTAATTAGTTGTGTTTTAGCTTTAAGTGTGTTTAGTAAATTTTGGTTAAGTTTGGGGTTAGAATAGCTTTTAAAATAGCTTTGAGGAATTTTGAGAGCCTTTTTTATTTGTGGGACCCTTTGGGGGTTCTTATTATGATTTTACGTGAGCTTGGGAGATTATTTGTGATTTCCTAAAATTATGTTTTTAATCCCGTTTAACTTATCTTGTTATTTTCTACAACTTTCATGTTGACATCGTTCCCATTCGAGAGCCCGAAACTTGACTTTTCACAATTCGAGGGCAAAATGGTCTTTTCACCCAAAATTTGGACATGATTTTCAATGTCACCAAAACCCATGAAACATTTACTTTTTGGAAACTAGAAATTTCGTCTATCAACTTTGTCTTCTTCGTCGAAATCATTTGAGGTCCTGAAATCGATGTTCTGAGCCCGATAAGAACTTTAAGTTGTGGGACCCATCTCCTCTTTGATATATAAGGGAACCCACCCTTCTCTTTCTCACTTCTTTCCCTAATTACTATTGCAAGAGAAAAGCTCCAGGAGCCCTAGTGCCTCCTCCATTTTCTTCTTGCTTTCTCCTCCATTAATCACCACCAAGCCTTGCTCAAATCAAGAGAGGAACTTCACGACTCTTCTTCATCTTCTCAAGAGCTTCCATTTGGTACCATTTGTGGAAGGATCCATCGACTTTGAACTTTTCCTTGAGCTAGCCTTGTCCATTTGAGAACCTTCCAAGCAAGCTCTCCTCCTAATCTCTTAGATTTGTGTTCTTCTAGTCCTAGAGACTCTCCATTTTCATTATTAGAAAGTTTCCTTTTGATTTGATTTGGTTTTGATTTCCAAGGTCTTGTTTTGGGGGTTTTTGCATAGGTTATTGATTTTTGGCTTGAGAGGTGTTTAGTGGCTTGAATTTGCTAACTTTGGACCTAAGGCAAGTGGATGAAATGATTTATTTGATGCTAAATCATATTTATGCATGTTCTTAATTTTTCATTAATGATTTGAATGGATTAATTCTTGTTTATGACTTGTTTTCTATTGACTTCAAATGCACTAATTAATGTATCTTTCTATCTCATTTTATCTCTTAGAAATGTACATTGATTGTGTTAATGCTTGAATGGTTATATGTGGATTTCTATGGATGATTTGATGGAAGAGTGGATGAGATTGAATGGTGGAATTGTAGTGTTGAATGGGAGTTTTGATTGATGAAATGGAGGAGCTTTTAGCTCAATTTTATTGCAAGGATCTGACCCTTAAAAAAATGAGGAGTGTTTGGAGAAAGAAGGGACTGAAACAACTTCAGATTTCACTGTCCGCAGCAACGTCGGTCAGCCGTCGGTCAGCCGTCGGATAACCGACAGCAAACCAACAGTGAACCAACACTCTCTCGGTTCGAATTCCAGAGAGCTGCATTTTCTAAAAAACTTCTGATACTAAAGTGTCGGCTAACCGACAGGTGACCGACACCAGTTCGGTTAGAATTCCAGAGAGCTGTCTCCCCATGATTCTGATGCTCGGTTAGCAAGTCCGTCAATTGTCGGTCAGCCTTCGGTTAGCCGACAGCCAACCGAGAAGCTGACCAACACTATATTATTTATTTGATTCTTTTTGAACAATCATATGGGATTATATGAAGGAAGAGAACCCATCATCTTGATCTTGTTAAAGTCTTTTAGACTTATCAATGTGAGTAAGGACCCCGAATGTTTTTAATTCTCAAAGAGTACCAAATGTATATTACACCTAACATACGGAACCCTATTTACATTGATTTTAAATCTTTGACCTTCAACACTTGGCCCGGAAAGTACAGAAATCCATATGTACTTGATTTTATCGAATTTCACTTGTATACTTCAAGTTTCATGTCTTATGAATAGACTTGTCCCGAAAGTATTGTTTTAGCATATTGCTAGCCAGCTTATGCCGATTCTATTCTAATGTGCTTTTGTGCCTATGGGCACCCCGTTCCGTTATATGTATTCGTTGTTTTGAGTTCTCGCATGTGACCTATGAGTCGGCACCACTAAGTTTGGATAACCTTATCGGTTTGATCCACCGATTTGGAGATCTCCCTTCTGTTATACTAGATACAACATGGATCCCGCCTTGCACCGATATACCTGATGGACCACGCTATCCGCGCACTTATTCTACTGAGGTCGGCGGACGTGGGAGCCTGTGGGGTACGACTCTTCCGTAACCGGTGGCGAAAGCGGGTATCAATTTTTTTGTGTGGGTGTGCCAGATTTTCTATTTTACTTGGAATTATAAGTGGAGATCCGAAGATCGACCTTCGCAAGTAAAAAGGAAATCAATTTCTTTCAAGTTTTCCATTGCACATATATTTAAGAAAAGAGACATTTTTTTGATTTGTCATGAAAGACGATTTTTTGGCGTTTATAGCCGATTTACAATTTTTTATCAATAATGAAAGACAAGAGTTGTGATTTTTGTCTCTTTTAAAAAATATATATAATACAATGAAAAGCAAGAAAATGAGGATCTAACTTCTTAAGAGATTGTGGGGGACTCGTTCAGATTAACAGTTGCAAGCCATGTGCGGACTTCGCTATCATCCATACAGATGAGAAGAACAGAGGATGCTCTTGATTCGCTTGGCTTGGCTATAATCTCTGGTTTTTAGAGGACAAAGACCAAAAGGAGGTCCTATATCCAATAAAAAGCTAAGTAGACGGGCTGAAAAGACACGTTTAAGCCATTGGAGGCAGAAGGAGAAGGCAAGGACCTTGGGGGGGGGGTAACCCCCCCCAAGGGACTTTTGTCACCTTATAGTGGTGGCCGATGCAGAACTTTTGTAGAGTTTTCTTTCTTTTTTCTCTCGGGTTTTCTATGTTTTTTTCTGATCTAGGATCTGTTATCTGGGATCTGTTCTTTCTTCTTGGAATGTTCTCCTATTTATAGGCTCTTGGTAGCCATTTAGGAGGGTTCATGGGCTTTAATTGTCATTAAGCCGCATAATGGAAGGAGTTACAGGGTTTAATTCCTTTTTTTCGTAACTCCTGGACCTTGGCTTCTGATTGGCCGATGGAGATTAAGGGCATTTAATCGCATTTAATCGCCATGATGGGAGGAGTTTCATGGTTTAAAGGCCATGAATCTCTTGACTTGTAACTCCCATTTGCTTGCTTCTGATTGGGCCATCCAAAGAAATGAATTAATGACTGCAATAAAGGTAGCCAATTAATTGCATTAAGTGGCCGCCGAGCAGTTGAAGAGTCGCGGGCCGTGCCGTGTCTTTTGGAGTTCTTTTGGCGATGATCATCAATGGATCTACATGCTGATTAATATCAGATGACCATGTAACTTAAGACATCGATAGCTAGCAGCATGTCGGTGACATCTGTCCTGTCGATTTCTCGATCGATCAGCTAGAAAGTGCACTTTTGGTAGACCAGTTGGTGATCAATGTTGATTTTGATATTCTTGAAGGCGGACTCGTGATTTTGAAGGATATCGACGGACTTGGTACCTCAAAAGTATGAATTTTGGAAAATCACAGGAGTTGGAAACTTCGAAATGCGAAAAACGACGGAAAACAGGGCCTTCCAGGGTGAATCCGGCAATCCGGGGCTCCATGGTTATGGGCTGCGACCCTGGGGGGATTTTTCCCCTTTGGTTCCTGTTATGCGGTCGTTTCGATTTTTTTTATTTTTTTTTCTTCTATATCTTTCTTGAGATCTTTGCACATTTATTGGCTTGATTTCCCTGTAGAAAACTTGACGAGAATCCTTGTATTTTTGGGTGCAAAGTTTTCAATTTTCCGGGAAAGCCGAAGACTTTGTATCGTAGAGCTGCCGCTTTTTCGTCAGAAGCTGAAATTGGGCAAACGATATCGGAATGACCTAAAATTTGAGCTGAACCCTCTTGAGCAGTAAATAAGACCAACCATAGGCTTTTCTTTGAGTTTTGAAGCCATATGGGGTCCTGTCGCCAGTAGACTTGATTTTATCGCGAGGAAGATGTCGCGCTTTGATGTGCGGTCAACCGATGTCCGATTGACTTGAAATTTGACAGGGAACCTATTGGAGTCATTTTGAGATGATCCATAGGCTCTGTCTTGGAAACCATGGTCCCAGGGAGCTTCACCGCTGAGAGGCCTGATTTGGTTTCCGAGAGTCAAAGTATGGCCAAATGTTGTCGAAATGACCTGAAACTTGACATGTAGCCCTTTGTAAGCGTCTTGAAGCCGTCCATGTGCTCTTTTTGATGAATGATGGCCTCAGTGGTTCTTGTCGCCGAGAGGCTTGATTTAGCTATTCGAGGGTTGATGGAGGGCCAAACGTTACCGGTTTGACTCGAAACTTGACATGGAGCCTTTTAGATGTATTTTGAGACTATCCATAGGCTCTAGTCGAAGATTCGGTGTCTCCGATACTGTCGCCGCCGAGAGCTCCTGTTCAACTATCGGAGAAGCGAAGTTAGGCCAGATGATTTTGAAACTTGACGTGTAGCCCTTTGTAAGCATCTTGAAGCCGTCCATGTGCTCTTTTTGATGAGTGATGGCCTCAGTGGTTCTCGCCGCTGAGAGGCTTAATTTAGCTGTTCGAGGGTTGATGGAGGGTCAAACGTTGTTGGTTTGACTCGGAACTTGACGTGGAGCCTTTGGATGTATTTTGAGACTATCCATAGGCTCTGGTCGATGATTCGGTGTCTCCGATACTGTCGCTGCCGAGAGCTCATGTTCAGCTATCTGAGAAGTGAAGTTAGGCCAAATGATTTTGAAATGGCCCGAAACTTCTTGTGTACTCCTCTTTTGGCCGTCTTGAAGGTTCTTGCAGTTTTTGTTTGATTCTGACAAGATTTGATTTTTTGAGAAGTAGCATCGCCCATTTGTGGTAGGCCAATACTTCATGTAGCTTTCTCGATGTTGAAGGGGCAAAGTGACATTTTAGGTGTCAACAAATGCCCCCTCGAGGTACAGCAACGAGTTGCTGAACTTTGTAGTCGATGTGCCTCGAAGAGATTTCTGAAGGAGAGCTTGTGACTTGACCAAGAGTCTTCGAATAATCTTTCTTTTGGTAGAGTGGCCTTTTGAGTTTCCAGGGGATTTTTATGGTAGTGAAAGGGATCGCGTACCATCTCGAGGCAAAGCTTTGAAAATGACATCAGGGATGTGGATTTGGGTTTTTGTTTTTGACCTTATGACCTAACAAGCTGTATGTGGCAGGTTAGGGGGTCAGGTTTGATTTTGAACGTGTGACCCAACAAGTTGTATGTGGCAAGTTGGGGGGGGGGGGGGGGCGATTTTGGTTTTGATCTTGTGACCTAACAAGCTGTATGTGGCAAGTTAGGGGATTGGGATTTGGTTTTTGCTTTTGGTCTTGTGACCTAACAAGTTGTATGTGGTAAGTTAGGGGACCAGGATGTGGTTTTTGGTCACTCTTAGGGACTATTTAGGTCCATTGGAGTGGTTTGGATTTTTGTGAAATGTCAATTTCAAGATTTTGACTCAATTTGGTATATGAGGCTGGATGGTTTGAATTTTGGAAGCTCATGGGGCTTGGAATTCTTTTTTTGTATGGTCCAATCAACTCAAAAGAGGCATGGAACCATTTTTCTATGCTCTTGATAAGAGGGATTTCTCTTTGACTAAAAGCCCTTTTTTTTAGTGCCTAGGTGGTCAAACCTGGCTCATATGGGCTAACCCATGGGACCCTAAGCTTTTGAAATGGCTTAGATCTTATATGGTTTCATTTTTGTAAAGAATATCTAAAATATCTCGTTTGGACAGAGAATATCTAAGAATATCCTTCCTTGGAGCGAATCTCTCATGTTCCCTTTATTTTGGGAGAAAATATCTCAATACATCTTTCTTCGGGAGAGAATATCTCAAATCTCCTATCTTTTGGGAGAAAATCTCAAATTTGCTTTCTTTTGGGGAGAGAATCCCTCAAGATATCTTTCTTTTGGGAAATAATCTTTCTAATTTCTTTCTTTTTGTAAGGTTACTAATTAGTAACACTTACCTCGTTCTTGTTTCCTTCTTTGGTTTGCTCTCTTCTATAAAAGCAAGGGGAGATGTTGGATCTCTTGCTTTTATTGCTTTCTTTTGTAAAAATCTCAAGAGGGCTTCAAGACCAAGAACTTTTCTTCTTCAAAGATCATCAAGCTTTTCTTCTTCTCCTCCATCAATGGCTTCAAGTAAGTTCTCTTTCTCAAGAAAACTCCATGTAGAAAGTAGGATGGTAAAAAAGGTTTCTTTTCTTTTTTTTGTTTCTTTTTTTTTCACGTGTTTTCTCTTTTTTTTTACACGTTTTTTGTATTTTTTTCTTGTGCTTTTTTTTTCTGCACGTTTTTTTTGGGGCCGTACAGATCTGGTCGTACGGCCACGTGGCCTGTGGTCCAGCCCATTTTTTTTTGTTTCTTTTTTTTTTATCTTTCTCCCTCTTTTTTTTTTTTGAGAAAGTTTCCTTTTTTTTTCTGCTCATCATGATAATGCCCTTTTTTTTTTGGCAAACCAAGATGTTCATGCATGCATTTTTGTAAATTGAATTGGTAGCATGATGTGATAGCATACCTGAAAGTTTTTACAAATTTGGGAATTTGGAGCTCGCAGTGATGTTGAGCCCTTCCTGATTTTGGGGAGACTTTGAGGTTTCGAAAGTTTGGAGTTTCGAAGCTCGAAGCGATGTTGAGCCCATCTTCAAGCTTTCTATTTCTTTCGGGGTATTTCCTTTTTCTTTAGAATTATCCCGGAATCATGCCAAAATTTTGCCAGATTTCTTTTAGCGAAATCCTGTCATTTTGATGTTTGATCTTTTTCTTTTCCAACCTTTGCAGGTGGTTCCTCCAGAACGAACAAGGGTAAAGAGCCTGCTATAAGCGTACCTCGTCGATCTGCTAGATCTTCCAATCCGGCCGTTCAGCATGCCTGGGAGAAGGTCCAGTATATTGAGAGAAATCTTGAAGAGTGCGACTCCCTTAATAGAGATGAGATGAGACAGCGACTAATCGCTCTCAAGGGAGAGGAATTTTATAAGATCATGGTAAGCAACCGTCCTTGGGGGATGGACGATCAGAGGGTTTTGCCCAAGCCTACCTTCTTCTTTGGTGATGCAGTCCCTGGCGACATGACATACTAGAGGAGATGTTTCCAGTTCTTTTACACAACTGATGGCGAGGAGAGAGCTGTTGTTACCTGATCAATGTTTGATCGTACTATCTCAATCAGGAGCCTTTCTCCCACGTGCTCTAAGAGGAAAGATCCTCCAAGCTGGGTGAAAAGGACTAACGTGATCAAGACCGGGGTTTATGTTGGCGGTCCTCCTGGATATATGGAGAAGTCGCCTGCCCATATGGACATGTTGATGACGGCCAACGGCTACCAGGGCACTGATTATCCGTCGGTCGGTTTGAGACCGGTGGGCCTTGGTATATTCAGCAGTGACGGTAGCAATTGGGTGAAATCTTTTCGACTTCGTGGCCGTTTCAGTGCTGACTCTGAGTGGAAGTCGTGGACTGATCGTGTCCTGCTGATTGGTGGTGCCGTTTTGAAGGAAGCCGGGATTCTTGATGCGGTCCGTGCCTTTAGGGAGACCGTGATTTTTTTCGATGAGGCCTTCATGGCTATGCTGGAGTCATTCATTCCACAAACCAATACCTTCGTTGTCACGAATGGTGAGATTGGTTTTTCTTTGAAGGAGTCGAACGCCAGTACTGGATTGCCTATCCTTGGCAAACTCTATGAAGAGTTCATGCTGATCGACAGTGTCCTTGAGGAGCAGTCGGACGAGTTCAGGCTTTTGTACTTTCATCTTGTCGCCTTCTATGATTTTTTGAAGGAGAAGGAGGGCTTGAAAGTTAGATCCAGCAATTGGAAGAGTTCTGGCTCTTCGTTCCCCAACTTCTTTGACAACAGGGAGTCTTCTGATAGCATGACCCGGGAAGCCAGAGCTCAAGATCCGGGTTCGAAGAAGTCTTTGGCCATGTAAGAAGAGTTGAGGGGTTTCTTCGTGAGTACAGACGCCATTTGTTCTAACATTGTACTACGGAGAGATCTTGTTGTTTACCTCACTTATTGGCTAGGTGAGGCTGTTTTTGCTGGAGGAGATGGAATGTACATCAGGCCGCACTATATTTTTTTGGCTTGTCAGATGGCATTTGGAGAGGGGCTTGCTTTGGTGCCGGCTCTTTACTCCTACTTGTGCACCGAACTGCAGGTTGCTGCTTTTTGGTTCAGCTTGGGCTTCCCATGAACAGGGTATTTTCAGCCCACATTTTTTATTCGTGGTATGTATACCACTGTCCTGGCTTTCATCGGTTGGGTGCTGCAGAGGATGATGATCCTTTCATGATTCGATTGGCTAAGGGCAAAGCCGTGCTCTTATCACTTTTGTTTGCCCGCATGAGATGGTTCAGGGATGTCGAGATGCACAGGATGACGGTTCAGGGATGTCGAGATGGGGCAGTCTTCAGTGAAGCTTTCTCCGGAGTTACGGAAGAAGGCTTTTGATTTTGGTGCCTCCCGAGACTCTACCAAGGCAGGGTCGGGATGACATTACTCCTTGAAGAATATAAAGAAAGAGTGGCTTTTCAGCATACGTGTCGGCACGATGGTGTATCGTAGACACCTTTTTGTCGACATCCAGCCGTATGTGCCTTCTCGCTTTGCGCTGCAGTTGGGCTTTTCTCAAGGCGTTGTTGGAGCGCCTTTAAGCATGGTGAAGCGCTTTGGAGGTTTGCAGGATGGGAGAAACGTGTGGGCTTTCTATAGTGCTGAAGACACTACTGCCATGATTTCTTATCCTGTGTTTTCGACTTTCCGGACTGCTGGCTTCGCAAAGTGGTTCGTGGAGAGCTTTTCGGCATATCGGGGGCTTTCCAAGAAAGAGCTTGATGTGAAGCTGTCATCAGGAAAAGGCCTTGGAAAGTCAGATGGCATCCGGCGAGAGGAAGTTTGGGCCTTCCTTTCTAAAGAAAAGTACAAGATAGGCTTTCTCGGTGACCAGGGCGTCATTGGTTCTGAAGCTGTTCGGGAAGTACCTGATGAGGCCTTAGAGCAGCTAGAACAGGAGGAAGCTGAGCTTGATGCTTGGAAGCAAGCGGCATAGAGGCGAGCTTCCGTGGAGTCTACCGACAAGGGTAGACCATCCAGTGAGGAGTCAAGTGGGAAACCTGACTCTAACAGTGGGGCAAGTTCCTCCAGGAGGCGAGCCCGTAGAAGTAAGAGAAAGAGGAGGCAGCATCGCAGCAAAGGGTAACACGAATACTCTCTTGATATGGAAGTCCCTCTCACTATCAATGAGGAGATGCAAGAGAATGCTGACGAGCCTCTGGAAAAGAGGAGCCGAGAAGAAGAGACCGTGGATGAAGGTATGATTCTTCCTCTTTCTCTTTCCATTCTTTTCATGGGATTTTTCCATGTTCTGATTTGCTTTCTTTTTCAGCTTTTCTTTTCTTTTTTTTTTAGAAAAGAAGAAGACTTGGTGATGCCTGAGGTTCTGACCGATGAGGCGGTGACAGATCTTGTGGGGGTACCTGAAGAAAAATTGAGGGACTCTGGAGTGAATCCAGAATCTCCAGTTGGTATAACTTCTTTTGGTTTCTTTTTTTTTTGTGTCTGTGACTTGATTTGCGAACACATTTTTTTTTTGTCAGCTGACTTACCACGAGATTCCGATGACTTTGAACCATCGATGGATGCAAATGTTGATGATGCTTCCGATGAGTTCATGGAGGAAGAGAGTATTCCGCCAGTCGTCGAAGAAGGTACTTTATAGTAATAACCCTGATAAAGATTTTTTTCTAACAGGATTATATTCATACCCTTTTGTGTTTCTTTGGCAAGTTTTGAAATGACATAAGAGAGTCCATCGCTTTCTTCAAAACCAGAGCGAGGGATGCCAGACGTTAATCCGGAGGTAGAGACTCCTACAACCAGTTCTGACACGGCAAAGGCGAGAACTCGTGATGAGATTCCTTCCCCGGTGGCTCCAATTAGAAAGAGTTCTTTTGTTACTCTTCCAATGGGGAATGACATGAGCAGCCGACCGATTGAGCGGGGCAAATCTTCATCTGGGCCATCTCTTCTATTTGCGAAGAAGGTGCTGGCACGAGTTTTGAGCTCTTGGATTGAGACTCTCCTTCATGGGCACTTGGATGCCGGATTTGGCACGATCCAGCATGTGCAGGAGATTCTCACTGATGCCGAAGAAGTTGGTCTGGACATCACAGGTGCCGGGGCGATCGTTGATAGGATCATTGCGCTGGGTGACAAGTGGTTTGAGACCATGTCTTTCCCTAATGGTGACTTCTTCAAGGAGATGTTCCAGGATCCTGCTAATAAGGCTCAATCTGATTTGGATGAGACTACACAGAGCAGGAAGCAGCTCGTACGGGAGAGGAACTTAGAAGAGTTAGCCATCATTGGGCTGAGGAACGATATTACCATCCTTGATAGGAAGGTCGCCTAGGCTAGGCAACGTCTTGAGCATTTGGAGGCACAAGTTGCGGCCAAGTGGGTTGCTATGACAGAGGCTCGCGACAGGGAGAGTGCTCTGATTCGCCAGGTTGCAAAAGTCGATTGAATTCTCAAAAGGAGGACTAAGGAGAAAAAACGATGGCGAACTGCCTGGGATAAGCTTCCCGGTATAAAAGAAGGATCACGGCATTCTCCAGCATCTCAAGGCAAGTTCCTGAAGAAGCGTGCCTTGGAAACTCTGATGGCTGAGGCCAAAAGTTTGCTCGAGGAGCTGAAACTTTGGCTAGAGTCCATTTTTGGTTGAGCTCCTGATTTCTTTTTTTGGTACCACATGTATTTTTTTGGTACTTTTTTTTAGTGTTTGTAAACACTTTTTTTTGTACCACATGTATTTTTTTTTACTCTTTTTTTTTGTTTTTGTTTTGTAGTGTTTGTGAACACTTTTTTTTTGTACGACATGTATTTTTTGGTACTCTTTTTATGTTTTCCCTATGCTCACTTAAATCTTTTTGTGATGAAAGCAATTGCTAAATGAGATTTGATCAAAATTTTATCATTTTGTGAAAATCTTTTGTCAAATGATTGTTTTGGCATGGGAGCCAGATTTTGTTTGTGGCATGAAAGCTGATTTTGGAATGAGAGCTAGTTTTTTGCGGCATTGATAGCCGGTTTGTGGCATTGATAGCCGGTTTATGGCATTGATAGCGGGGGTTTTTTTTTTGAAAGCCAAGTTTTGGTTTGTGGCATTGATAGCCGGTTTTGTTTTGTGGCATTGATAACCGGTTTGGTGGCATTGATAGCCGATTTTGGTGGCATTTATAGCCGGTTTTGGTGGCATTTATAGCCGGTTTTGGTTTTCAAAAAATGCAAGTATCGACTAAAAGTCGCCTGCTTGCTGAATGGTCTTGCAAGTATCGATGGAATGTCGCATCCTTGCTTATTCGGTTGCGAGTATCGATGGAATGTCGCCTCCTCGTGGATTTGGGTGCAAGTATCGATGGAATGTCGCATTCTTGCTTTTCAAAAATTTGGTTTTGTTGGTACTGACTTGATGTCGTATCCCCATAATTTTTGAAAATTTATGGTTTTCTCGAACCTGATCTTGGTTTTTTCGAACCTTTGAAATTTGGGTTGTGGATATCAACTGAAATGTTGCGTCTCCACGATTTCTTTTTTATTTTGAAAGTATCGACGAAATGTTGCTTCCCATCGATCTTGGAAGTGTCGAACATGGTTCGCGTTTTTTCGATTTGTGCGAGTATCGACTAAGCGTCGTTTCCCCGTGGTTTTTTGAAAAAACTTTTTTTTTTGTTTAAAGACACGAGGGTCGTAAATTTTAACCTAAAACCATTTTGGCGGTAAAAGGCAGGGTGGACTAGTGTGGAAATCCCTGAATCCGGATTTTGTTTCAAACCATGAATTTTGGGTTCAAGGATTGAGAATTTTGGTCGAGTTAGGGAGAGGCTCCTAAACTTGGAATTTTTTGAACAATGAAACGATGAAAGTAAACATTGTTTGAATTTCTAGAAATTTCAACATTTGACATGAAAATTCTAAAAAGAGTGGGTTTGACGAGCGAGTACCTGGAAATAGATTTTGGCCGTACAGGCATTGCTCTTACCCAGTTGGGTAAGTCCTCAAGGGTACGTAGTACCACTGTAAGAACTTGTTGTTGATGGGTAGCATACATCTGTCACCCTCCATGTTTAGGAGTGTGTATGTACCGTTGGAGAAGACTTTGTCGATGACGTAGGGTCCCTCCCATTTTAGCTCAAACTTGCCTTTGGACTTGTGAGCGAAGACCATTGGTCTTTTTACCGCAAGAACCAAGTCACCCTTTTGATAGGCGTGTTGCCTGACCTTCTTGTCGAAAGATCCTGCCATGCATGCTTGGTAAAGTTCAGTGCTTTGTCAAGCTTTGAGCCGTCTCTCATCGAGATTGTCCAGCTCATGGAGTCGCAATTTGACATTGCTTTCTTGAGTCGTGTCATTTTGCAAAGATACCCTCAGGGAAGGAATTTGTACTTCTAAGGGTACGACAGCTTCGCACCCATAGACCAAGGAGAATGGTGTGTTATGGGTTGGTCATCGAATGGTGGTTCGATAGGCCACAAAGCTTCAGACAGTTTGTCGCTTCAGTCTCTTTTGTTACTAGAGATCATTTTCTTGAGGATTTTGCAGAGTGTCTTGTTGAAAGCTTCTGCTAATCCGTTTGCTGCCGGATTTTATGGAGTCGAAGGACAGCTTTGGATTTTGTATTTGTCGCAGAAACTATAGAATCGATGATCCTAGAATTATGGTCCGTTATCATGGATGAATCTTTTGGGTATGCCGAAACGACAAATGATGTTGTTGCGCAGGAACTGAAGGACTGATGAGGTCTTCATTTCGTTGAGCGCAAATGCTTCTGACCACTTAGAGAAATAATCTGTAGCGGCGAAGACGAAGCGATGACCTTTGCTTGAAGGGGGAGAAATAGGACCTTTGATGTCCATACCCCAGGCTTCAAAAGGCCATGAGATCGCTGTAGGATGTAGCCATTCTGGAGGCATGTGAATGTAATCTCCATGAACCTGGCATTGTTGGCAGCGCTTAGCAAATTGCATTGCGTCAGCTACCATGGTAGGCCAGTAATAACCAAACCTTTTTATCTGATCGTAGAGCTTGGGACCAGCCTGATGAGCTCCACAAAGATCAGCATGAACTTCTTTGAGTGTTTTTTCAGCCTCTTGTTGTGACAAGCAGCGTAGAAGTACTCCGTTGAAGGATTTCCTGTAAAGGATTTTTGAAGGAATATCCAAATGAAAGTTTGGGGTTGCCTTTGGATGCTTACCCTTTCTTTTGGATCTTTAGGTAGGATTCAGAACATAGTGTAATCAATGAACGGACCCCTCAAGTCGCCGATTGAAGGTTGAAGGATAGAAATCTGACTTCCAACCACTCGGTGGCATTCAGCAATTGCTTGGTGTGTGTTAAGAGGAGGGGGGATTCTTTTCTCGCACACTGTGATTTGCATGTTTTCCCCTTCCTGGATTGCCATAGATGCGGCAAGTCCGGCCAGGCCATCTGCACGGATATTTTCACCTCTACGAATGTGGGTGATGTGATAGATGTCAAACTTCTGCAGAAGCGATTGTGCCTTGTTGTAATACGGCAGCAGATCAGGCTTCTTGGCTTCAAGTTTCTGATTCATCTGGTTGATGATCAGTTGAGAGTCTCCAAAGACTTCCAGCACGGTGATGCCAGATTCGATGGCGAGTTCCAATCCTAAGATTAGAGCTTGGTATTTAGCAACATTGTTTGTGCATGGTTCCAGAAGCGAGAAAGCATGTGGAATCATGTATTTGTCGGGGCTAACAAGGAGGATGCCAACTCCCGAGATCAGCTATCTTTTTTCATTTGTCCTAGTTGCACCATCAAAGTACATGTCCCAGGAGGCATTTTGTGAGAAAGTCTCCACATTGTAAACTGGTTCGTTTGGGAGATCATCTCTGAGCGGAGAATCTTTAGGCAATGGATGCTCTGCAAGAAAGTCCGCTAGAGCTTGGCCTTTGATTGCTTTTTGCGGTACATACCTAATATCAAATTGTGACAAAATGATGAACCATTTTGCCAGTCGGGAATTGAGAGAACCTGCTTTTGTGACAAGGACGTTCACGAGGTTGATCTTCGAGACTTGGTAGACTGTGTTGGAAAGAAAGTAGTGACGTAGCTTTTGTACGGCGAACATAACTGCAAGGCATTCTTTTTCGACTAGAGAGTAGTGATGCTCTACACTTACTAGCATGCGGTTGAGGTAGTATAGAGCAGCTTCTTTTCTTTCATCATTTTCTTGTGCAAGTAGAGCACCAAGAGAGTGATCATGGGCTCTTGTGTACAAGATGAACGGTTTTCCAGAGGTAGGAGCAGCTAACACTGGAGGTTTGGTCAGGTATGACTTGATATCTTGGAATGCAGCTTCACAGTCAGCATCCCAGACAAAGTTTACACCTTTTTTCATCAACTGGGAGAATGGACGACATTTCCCCGAAAGACTGGAGATGAATCATCTGATGTAGGCTAATCTCCTTTGAAGCCCTTTGAGTTCTCTCAAGGTTCTTGGAGAGGGCATTTCTAGAATAGCCTTGACTTTTATGGGGTCAAGCTCTATTTCGGCTTTCCGAACTAGGAATCCGAGGAACTTACCCGACGAGACACCGAAGAAGCACTTTAGAGGATTCATTCGCAGTTTGTGTTTGTGAAGCCGGAGGAAGACTTCTCGAAGATATTTGAGATGGTCTTCTTTTTTTTTTTTTTGCTTTTGATGGCAGGGTCATCACGTAACATTCGACCATCTTATGCTGCATATCTTAGAATATTTTCATCATAGCCCTCTGATATGTGGCACCAGCATTTTTCAGACCAAATGGCATGACAGTGTAGCAATACACGCCAAATGGGGTCCGAAAGGATGTGTGTTTTTCATCCTCTAGATGCATCTTTATCTTATTTAACCAGAGAAGCCATCCATGAATATCATTCGCTCGAATCTGCAGGTATTGTTAATCATTACCTTTGGTATGGGGAGCGGGAAGTCATCTTTAGGGCAAGCGCCATTCAGGTCTCTATAGTCAATACAGACCCTGATTTGCCCACTTTTCTTTGTCACGAGGACAATGTTGACCAACCATTCAGGATGTTGCTCCTCACGGATGAAGCCAACGCTTTTGAGTTTTTGAACTTCTTGTTCAATTTTATTTATCACATCTGGACGGAATCTTCTTTGGCCCTGCTTGACAGGCTTTATGTTTTCTTAAAGATTGAGTTTGTGGACTGCTATTTTAGGGTCTAAGCCAGGCATTTCAGCGTAAGACCTTGCAAAGCAATCAACGAACTCACGAAGAAAAACGATATACTCGGGTAACTCATCATCCTTTTATATTCTTGCTTATGAATACAGGACATGGGTTATCTGGTGTTACCAAGTCTATCTTTTAAACAAGATCTTCAGTTGGAAGGTTCGAAGGTGGTTCCTCCACAATATTTTCAGAGGCTTCCAACTCAATGAAACCTTCAGGGGTCTCAAGGGCATTTCCAGACCAAGGTTTTGTTCCTTTCCACGGGTCTTCTTGATCGGTAATCTTCTCAAGGTTTGCTATGAGATGGTCCCAATCGCCTATTGAAACCGGGTCGAATTAGGGCACTTCTTTTGGAGATGAGGGTCCTTCTGGGTCAGAAGACCACATGTCTGTGCCATCGGACAATTCCTCTTCATCGTCAGAGAAATCGTACCAATCGGATGAGCTTCCTGGATCTTTATCAGGTGACTCATCAAAGAGATATCCAGGGAGATCGATGTCTTCATGGATACGAGATGTTGAGGCTTGGTCAGTAAGTCGAGTTTTAAGCCACTATGTCAACTGTCTCAGAGGAGTATCGGGATCATATCCTAACCCGTGTGAAGACTTTTCTACATGGCCATAGAGTCTCCAATCTTCCAGCTGGCTTTTGGTCAAGGCGGGCCCTACTGGCGTGAGAATATCGCGGCCTTCTCCCAAACCGATTAGATTTTGAGCGTCATAGCCCATTTTCTTCATAATAGCTTGTGCCACAGGACTATATAAAGATAGTTAAGGCATACCTTCGTTTTGGAAAGGTTCAAGCATGGAGTTTGATGAAGAAGCATCCGATCTATGGAAAAAGATCGGCTTTTCCATTGCTGAAGTTGCCGGAACAACGAAGGAAGCTGACGTAGGATTTTCTATGTCAGAAGGTATCTCCATTAGAGTAAGAGCATGCTTAACTTGTTGAGTGTCAGCTTGGCTTGACGATGCGTCATCTTCTGGCTCTGAATCCGAATCCGTGTCTTGCTGATAGACATGAAAGAGACAACAAATTTGCCCCCAGGCTTTTGTTTTGCCTTCTTCACTTTAGTTGTGATGACCAAAGGCTTTGAAGTCTTGAGGGAGATGACGAAGGGAGTTTGAGTGCTCTCTTCGGATTTACCGGATGGTTTGTTTTCTTCTGGTGATTGTTGAGGAGCCTTGCCTTTATCTTTCTGGAGATTCTTGATAAAGGATGCTATCTCCTCTTCTTCTTTTTCACCGTCATACATCTGCAAGTCTGTGAAGTGGACTTCTTTACATTTGAAGGGTTTTCTGTCCATAAAGACTCGATGTATCATGCCGTCGTCGCCAACAAACTTGATGCATTGATGTAGAGTTGAAGGGATAACACCATTCTCGTGGATCGAGGGGCATCCGAGAAGGATGTTGTAGCATGAAGGGATTTTTATTGCATACACTGTGACTTCAGAAATAAGATCACCGATTTTCAATTTAAACCTGATTTTGCCGATAGGCCTTTGAGTACTCCCATCGTATCCAAAGATAGACATAGATGTGTGTTGGAATTTGAGATGCCTTGAGAAGTCTTATGAAGCATTGAAGTGTTTAGTATCTCAAGTATTATTTTGTGTTGGAATTATTGTCAACACAATGTCACAAGTGTGGTGTTGATAGTGTGGTGTTGATAGAGCTTCAAAGAGAAAACAGAGCTGAAACAGTACAGGAAATCAGAATTTCTGAAGCAGTGTGGCCGGTCGACCAGGGACCCCACGCGGTCGACCGGGAAAGAGAAGTCTGCAGAAGACAGTCTCAGTTAGCTCCCAGTTATTTGTTGCCACAGTGTGTCGCCGGTCGACCGAGGACCCCACGCGGTCGACCGAGCACGGGAAACCAGAATTGCGCAGAAATAGAAGTTTTGCACAAAAATTCAGGAAACTTATGTATTTCGTTTGGGACTCTTTCTAAACGAATTCTAGCCTAATTTGAACACTCTTTAGGGTTACCATAACCTATATAAAGGCTTGCTAAGTTCGTTTTCATTAGGAGAGAAGAGAAGAGAGAACAAAAGAGAGGGTTTTGGAGAGCAGTGATTGGAGAAGAAGGTGCTGCTGTGTGCTGTTATGCTGCAAGTTTCTACAGCAAGTTGGACGAAAATATGCTCATGAAGATGGTGATTCGTCCATAGATAAGTGTCTCTCTTTTTATGCTTTAAATCTCAATTTGTAAGGGATTGAGAGAGAGAGAGATTGTAGAGGGGAAGGGCTGTAGAAAAGTTCTCTACTTTAATTCTGTAGAACATCAAGTTGGTGCTTGGTGTTCGGGGTTTGGTGATCCTATCTGTTGGTGCAGATAAATTGTAAAGGGGGTAGGTGCTTCCTAGATAGTTGGTGCCATCTGAAACTTAAGGGTTGGTGCTCTTTGTCGTTGGTGCGACTAAATAGATTCAGACCTGTTCTGGATCGGTGTTCGGACAGTCTTTGAACCGTGGACATAGCCTTTTGGTGAACCACGTTAAATCTGGTGTCCTTGTGTGATTTGATTTGCTTTTGTTGTTAAATTGGACCTGTTTTTAAGGGATCACTGATTCACCCCCCCTCTCAGTGATCGCGATATCTAACAATTGGTATCAGAGCGCCAAGGCTCCCTTGATAAGCGTAACACGCTAAGGGTGATCTCTTGTCAAATCACATGGCATCCAATATAGGGAATATGAAAGCACATTTGTTTGATGGTTCTAATTACTCCTTCTGGAAGATCAGAATGCAGGCTTTCATCAAATCACTTGGCTATGATGTCTGGGGGACTGTCAGAGTCGGTTATAATACTGCCATCGTACCCACTGATGCTGCAACGAAGAAGTTAGCAGACAACGACTCCAAGGCGCAGAATGCACTCTTTAGTGGCCTTGTGGACAGCGAGCTGGTCAAAGTAATTGCATGCAAAATAGCCAAGGAAATATGGGACAAGTTGAAAAGCATTCATGAAGGAGATGAGAAGATCAAAGAAGTGAAATTGCAAACTCATCGCTCTCAATCTGAGTCTCTTCGCATGGAGGAAAGCGAGAATGTTGACTTGTATATGCAACGAGTGAATGAAGTCATGAATGACATTCGTGGACTAGGGGAGGAGATTAAAGAACCAGTCATCGTCAAAAAGGTTCTAAGATCTCTTCTTCCCCGGTTTGATTCAAAAGTCTCAGCCATAGAAGAAGCCAAGGATCTGAATGAATTTACCATGGATGAGTTGCATGGTTCACTCACTGCCTATGAGATGCGCATAGGTAAGACGTCTTCATCTGATAGAGAAGCGGCCTTCAAAGTTCAGAAAAAGGGAAAAGAGACTGCTGGTCATGATGCTTGATACTGATGATGATGAGCTTGAGGCTCAATTAGTTAGAAAGCTGAAGAAAGGAAGCAATGGAAAGTACAAAGGGAAGCTACCCTTTAAATGCTTCAATTGTGGCGGTGTTGGTCACTTTGCTGCGAAGTGTCCGCTGAAAGAAAACAATGATGATGACTCTTATGTTGATAAGAGTAAATGGAAGAAAAATTTCAGAAAGAGGGGCAAAACAAAAAGCTTCATCAGTCAATATAATGACAGCACGTCTGAAACTTCAGACGATGATGAATCAGCCGAGGCAACTGAAGCTCTCTTCATGTTACTGTTGAAGAAGAAGAGGAGCAAGAGCCGGAAGAGGAAGAGGAGGCTGAGGTCAATCTTGAAGAAGAACTCATTGCCGCACTTGAGGAGCTTAGCATGGAACGAAAAACAAGTAAGAAAAATCTAAAACTTCTTCATGAATCTGAAAGTTCAGTTATTGCTTTGAAAACTCAAGTTGAAGAATATAAAAGAATGGTAGAAGTCCTAGAAATACAAATCAGTACCAAAACTGAGGAAGTGGTGAAACTTGAGAATGAAATCCTTGGAGCAATGACTGAAAATATGCAAATGAATTAAAAGCTTAAGGAATTCCAAGCAATCAATGGAACATTGAAGCTAAATGAAATACTGAAAGTTCAAAGGCCTCCTCACTTCAAATTTGGTCTAGGATTTGAGAATGGAGAATCCTCTAAGATTACACCTCCTGAAAAGACAAAACCTGTGAAGCCCACCCAGCCTAGAAAAGAGTCCATTCATGTGAGAAAGGAAATGAAGTCTAACCAGCCACAAAGAAGATTCAAATTTTATGGTTATTGTTATCATTGCAATAGATATGGACATAAAAGGGCTGAATGCAAATTCTATGTTAGAAACAGCCCATTTGTGACTAGGAACCCTTTTTCAATCCTAAACAGCCACAAATTGAGTGCTATAAGTGTCATAATTATGGACACTTGACTAGGGATTGTAGGTTGCCTATTGCTAACCAATTTCAGGTTGAAAAGAAACCCAAGTTAGTTAAGGCATGGAGGGCAGAGAAAAGGAAAGATAATTCCAAGGAATCTCTCATTGTGCAAATGGCATTCAATGCACAAAAGAAGGCAGCACCATGGGTCCTTGATAGTGGCTGTTCAAGCCATATGACAGGTGATAAGGAAAAATTCGTCAAATTACAGCACTATGAAGGCGGATCAGTGAAGTTTGGTAACAATGATGGTGCCAAAATCTGCGGAAAGGTGTTGTTCAGCTAAAGGCAAACAGATCAGATCAGAAGAGGTCTTATATGTGTCTGGACTGAGACACAACTTGCTTAGTGTGAGCTAGATCTGTGACAAAGGCCACGAAGTTGTCTTCACTAAGAATGGGTTTGCTATCAAGAAGTGTCGCAACGGCAAAACAGTGGCTATTGGATCTAGGACTGCTAGAAATCTCTATACATTGTCAGATGGAGCTAAAAAGACTTGCTTGATGAGTCGGACAGAGGAAAGTTGGTTGTGGCACAAACGCCTTGGGCATCCAAACTTTGATAACATGTCAAAGATTTGCAATTCAAAGGCTGTCAGAGGTATGTCTACAGTTGAAAAGCCTTCCAACCCCATTTGCGATTCTTGCCAAAAGGGAAAGCAAACGAGGGTAATGTTCAAGTCAAAGGAGCATCATTCAAAGAAACCTCTTGAGCTAGTGCACACTGATCTCTGTGGCCTGATGCGAACTCAAAGCACCAATGGAGATAAGTATTTTATGTTTTGCATTGATGATTATACTCGTATGACATGGGTATTGTTTCTTAAGCATAAACATCAAGCACTTGATCATTTTAAAGTGTTTAAAGCACAGGTTGAAAATATGCTTGGAAAACGTATCAAGATTTTAAGGTCTGATCGAGGAGGTGAATTCACATCTGAAGAGTTCACTAACTATTGTGAGCACCATGGCATTCAAAGACAATATTCAACCCCTAGAACTCCACAGCAAAATGGAGTTGTGGAACGGAAAAATCGCACCGTGCAAGAGATGGTTCGCACAATGCTAACTGAGAGCAAGCTAGCTGACAAATACTGGAAGGAGGCAATCCATACGGCTGTATACATTCAGAATCGATTGCTTGATCAGGCCACATGAAGACAAAACTCCTTATGAGCTATGGTTTGGGAGAAAAGCAACAGTCAAGCACTTCAGAGTCTTCGGTAGCAAGTGTTACATCAAGCGTCTTGAACAAAATCCGGGCAAATTTGAAGAAAGAGCTGATGAAGGTATATTTCTGGGTTACTCCTCCTCTAGTAAGGCTTACAGATGTCTTAACAAAAGGACCAGAAAAATCATAGAAAGTGCCGATGTTAGAATTGATGAAAACCGTGAATCAAAGAATGTAACTCATAATGACAGTCCAGTTTATGAGGACTCGAGTGAGATTGATGATGAAGTGGCTGAACCTAATGATTCTGAGAAATCAAAGGATGACTCAGAGGATGCTACACCTAGAAAGAAAAGCACTTGGGTAGAGCAACACCCTAAGGATCAAATCATTGGAGATCCTGAGGCCGGTGTTAAAACAAGACAAAGTGTAGTTAGCAATTACTCACTTGTGTCCACCATTGAACCCAAGACTGTGGCTGAAGCCAGTCTCGATGAAAGTTGGTTGAAAGCTATGCATGAGGAGTTGGAGCAAATTGAGAAGAACTCCACATGGGAACTAGTTTCTAGACCTACCGATAAGAATGTTATTGGTACTAAATGGGTCTTTCGGAATAAGCTGAATGAAGATGGTCAGGTCATACGAAACAAAGCAAGGTTGGTTTGTAAAGGCTATGCTCAAGTTGAAGGCATAGATTTTGAAGAGACCTTTGCACCGATGGCTCGTCTGGAAGCCATTCGTATGTTTCTTGCATTGGCTGCATACAAAACCTTCAAGGTATTTCAGATCGATGTAAAGTCAGCCTTCTTGAATGGATTACTTGAAGAAGAGGTCTACATTGAGCAACCTGATGGTTTTCTCATTAGCAAAAATTCAGACCTAGTGTGCAAGTTGAAAAAGGCTCTTTATGGGCTGAAACAAGTGCCAAGGGCGTGGTATGCAAGGCTGGACCTCTATCTCCGCAAGATCGGCTTTGGAAAAGGACTGGTTGATAGCAATCTTTATGTCAAAACAGAGTTGAGCAAACAGCTGGTTGTCATTGTTTATGTCGATGACATAATCTTTGGTGGCAATGATGAGGAAATGTGCAGGAATTTTGCTGAAGAGATGAAGAAAGAATTTGAGATGTCAATGCTTGGAGAACTAAAGTTCTTCCTTGGTTTACAAGTTCAGCAGCTGAAACATGGTATCTTCATATCACAGATGAAATACATCAAGGAAATGCTGAAGCGTTTTAACATGGAAGACAGCAAGCCAGTGTGCACACCAATGACAACGAACACAAAGCTAAGCAAAGATGATAAGGGTTCGTCCGTTGATCACACCACTTATCGTTCTATGATAGGAAGCTTGCTTTATTTGACTGCTACAAGACCGGATCTTCTGCAAGCAGTGTGTATGGTGGCTCGATTTCAAGCATCACCAACTGAGACGCACCTTACAGCAGTAAAAAGGATATTTCGATATCTGAAAGGTACCATGGAGCTTGGCATTTGGTATCCTAAAGGCAAATCCTTCACTCTTGTTGCATACTCTGACGCCGATTGGGTTGGATGTATAGATGATCGCAAGAGTACAAGCGGTGGTGCATTCTATCTCGGTGAAAGGTTGGTGGCATGGCACAGTAAGAAACAAGATTCAGTATCCCTTTCTATAGCGGAAGCGGAATATATTGCAGCGGCAACTTGTTGTACGCAAGTGTTATGGATACGGCAAATGCTCTCTGATCTAGGAGTTCCGACAACGGATCCTACGCCGATCCTCTGTGACAACACAAGTGCAATTCACATCTCTAAGAATCCTGTTCAGCATTCTAGAATGAAGCATGTTGCAATCCGCTATCACTTTCTCAAGGAAAAGGTTGCAGACGGTGAGGTAAAGTTGGAATATGTTCCAACTACTGAGCAAGTTGCTGATATCTTCACAAAACCTCTGCCAAAGGAAGTCTTCGAGTATCT